>CAHIKZ030000187.1:640000-695000 GCA_903632075.3 Acanthosepion pharaonis | reverse complement strand
TGTTATTTTTTAGTGGCACATGTATTTGAGTTGCTATCCCTGTTCTTTATTTTCTTAAACACTGAAATTAATAACATCTGGCCTAGATCAAAAAGTCTTATTGAAGAAAAATGTACCTCCTAAGAGGAATCAAACCTGTATTCCCTTTTCCATCAAGGAAAATCACTCCTATAGTTGAAACTTGCCATTATCATTACCCACTAAAATAACATTCCTAATTTTTTTTTTAATACTTTCACTACAAGTTAAAGATAAACCATTTGCATCTTAGTGGCTTTAATGAAAATGAAAGATTTTGAGAAAAACATTATTGAGGAGAGAGGGTACAATAAATGATCAAGATTCAAGGTGACAGAAAATGACAATTGATATTGCATTTAAATTTTTGAAGATTGCAGTTGACAGGAAAGCAAGAAGTCAGAAAAGAGTTCCACAGGTGAGAAGTGAAAGAGAAGGGATGGTTAGCATAGAACTTATAGTTACATAAAGAAGTTTC
The DNA here is from genome assembly GCA_903632075.3 of Acanthosepion pharaonis. Classification (NCBI taxonomy): domain Eukaryota; kingdom Metazoa; phylum Mollusca; class Cephalopoda; order Sepiida; family Sepiidae; genus Acanthosepion; species Acanthosepion pharaonis. The sequence goes on along the minus strand of CAHIKZ030000187.1, from coordinate 694,504 downwards.
AACAGTAAAACAATGAAACTTAGTTGCCAATCTAGTACTATGCTCAAGTATGTGAAATCAAGGTACCAATGAGGAAAGCTTATCAGAACAGTTACCATGAAAATATTTATAGAAAAGGCAGAGGGAAGCTACATTACAATGATGGGAAAGTGACTGAAGCTGAGGTGCAATAATGTTGCAGATTTTCAGATTATGTAGTTTATTATTTGTCTGTTTTTACTTTAGGAAGTTTTCCATGCATTATTATCAAAGTTGCATTCAAATTTTATTTTACAATTGAATGCTTAATTGAGATTTGAAACTTTAAATCCTAATAGAATTTTTTTTTCTTAAAATGATTGAAAGGTTTGAAAAATCTTGAAACAAAGAGTTTTATTTTGCCCTTTTGTTTTATTATTTGTTTTGAACTGACAAGACATTTTCTTATACAGATTTTAATCTAACATCAGCCACCCATGTTTTCAGTAGTTTATTCTGCATTCATCGGCTGACAAAATTCATGAAAAATAATGTAAAATATGTTAATCTTGTGATTATCTTACATTTGGCAGTTAAACAATTTTTTTTCAGATTGTGTGTTAATCTTTTTTTTTTTTTTTTGTAATATGGATTAAATATTTAAACTGGTTTCAGTGATGCAATTTGGAAATTTATTTCTACAGATTTCATTGCAGAGACTTAGTGGTGAAAACAGAATCTTCTTGGGCTTATTCGACATAATCTAATCTCTGGATTATATCATATTGTAGCCTTATTTTCTTTTTTTTTAAATAGATATTGTTGAACCTGCAAGAGTATAGATACTGATTTAAATAAAATTAACAATTAACCAAGTAGATTCCTATGATGCACAATTGGCATTGGAATAAGTAATGACTATTTTAATCATTTCACCCCAAGCAAGGAAATAAAGCCATTAAGACACAAGAGTGTTATTGAGAGTGAAAAAGTTCAACAAAAATCATTATTAAAGAGAGAGGACAATAAAAGAACAGCTGACAATGATTGAGATTGCATCTAAATTTTTGAACATCAAATTTAACTGGAAAGCAAGAATCTGGAAGAGAATCCCCCAAGCAAGAAGTACAAGACTCTTAGCATAGAACATCTAGCAATTTAAACAGTAAAATAATGAGACCTAGCTGTCAAAATAATATTCCACTTAAATTCATAAAATTGAGGTACCAAAGAGAAAAGCTTATCAGAACAGTTACCAAGAAAGTATTTATAGAAAAAGGTACAGAGAAGCTATGTTACAGCAATGAGAAAATGATTGAAACTGAGATAACAGGTCAGGACCAGTAACATTGCATATTTTAATTTGGATTTTTTTAACAACCACTAGATACATAGCAGAAGCACCAAACCAGATGTGACAGCACTATTCAATACATGGTAGCCTTATAAAGGTTTAAGATAAAGTTTAGTGAGGAAAATTATACAGTATGACACAGTGAACCCACTTTCCTAGCAGCAGAACTAGTAATTGATTCAATATAATTATTCCACTTCATATCAGTGGTAAATGGTAGCTGAAGAAACAGTGAGACTCTCCTGGAGGTTAGCATCAGCCATGTTGATGGAATTAAAAAAGTCTATTGTAAATTTTTATTTATAGACTGTATTTTCATTTACTTATTTTCAAATCTTACCAGCAACTTATAATGCTTTTATTTTTTTTTAATTCTGTGTTTAATCAAATATAAGATTGGTGCAAAAATTCTTGTTACTATCTTTTGCTCATTGTTAGGGAAATCTTAACTATTGTCTTTGGAGTTTATTCAGGTCTTTATTGCTTGTGTAATCAGTCAACTATAGTATATCATTTACAAGTGTTGGATAAAAGCCAGAAGTAAAGGAAATGGTTTCTAGATAAACCATGAAAAGGAACATTTAAACACTTGAGAAAAAAAAAGTCATTTTTGGACAATTTTGGATAAGATAGTAACCAGTGACTAAAAATGGGTTTATTATGAAATACATAGAAAATTCTGATAAGTTTCAGCACAGCATTTAATATCAAGAATACTATTAGTGGGGAGTGGGGGAACTGCAGCCTCTTTCCTACTAATGCAAGCCTATCACTACTCTATCACTATCTCACTGGCAAATGTTCATATGAGCGCTCCATTCTTTATTTCCACCAGTTCATACATTTACGGCTAGGATATACCATATTACTTCCCCAGAGTTGAATCACCCTCATTTTAGTAAATTCTACTTGGACAGCAGCCAGTCACCACCCACCAAAAAACTGTGGAACAAACATCTACATAAGTGCTTCCTTGAATAATCTTAATCTCTTCAAGTCAAGGATCAACTGCTATCTATCCTCCTTATCTTCATTTCCTACCATATAGCACTTTTATTTCTATCACACATTTCATTCATTATTATCATTTTAACAGGAACCCTCTGAGTGGCTCTTAAGACTCGGTAAATTTTAGTTTTGAATAAAGAAAACAAAACTGAATTTAGAGTGTGGAGGGATGTTTCTTTCTGTTTGGTAGGATTTCGAGGAATTGTCCAGGTATAGATAACCTATTACTGTAACAATGATACAGAGCAATTGGTTCATCTGAAGAAATGCATTGAAAGAGAAAATTTTTTTTTTTTTAACAAGGAAATCAGTTGGGGTTTTTGCTGCATGACAATACCTGTCCATGTTGTGAATATGATGTAACAAATAATCATGGAGCTGGTATGGGAAGTTCCTCTGCATAGAATATATTCTTCAGACCTGACACTTTTAGATTATCACTTGTTTTTCTCCATGCAATATTCTTTGCCTATTCAGTTGTCCTGATGAGTTAAAGATATTAAGATTTATTACAGAATACATAATCTACTTTAAATATAGTATAAGGTCATAGAAAGCTAAGGAATATACTTTGATGGCTGGATAATGATGTTATAATTTTGAGATTTTTATAAAATTAATACTGAAAACTTTTGCATCAACCCACCACCTAATTTAAATAATTTTCAAATAATTTCAATTTTAAGAACCTTAATTATCAACCACCAAAAACAAGCAGTAAAATTAATTACAGTTGCAAATATATATTATTCAGTTTCTTCAGCTTACAAGGGTAGATTAAAAGCTTAGAGTTTGACTAAAATGGGCTTTGAGGAGTTTTAAAAATAAATTTTTTGAAACTCCTCCCAAAAATGAATCAAAGCCAGGAATCCAACCTTGAGAAGGCATTTCTTAAAGAAAAGTGCACTCAGCATATTTCCCATAAAAAAACATTTTCATTTCAAGAAAAGGATGAGAATGAACCTATTTTATTATTTCATCATGGGATGAATTTAGTATAAGTGTTAATTTTAATCTCTTGTAAGACATTACCTTCATGAAAATAGCTTAACTGACTGAATCTTATACATTTATGGTATTATGTGATACTAAGCAAAATAAAATTTCTATTAATTTGGACAGCTAATTTGTCAAATATTTCAGAATGTTCTCATGCCTTGAAGTGAAATGTTCATTTTCTTATAAATACCACCATTTTTCTGTTTTGTCAGCTGAAAATCTGCTTATGTTAAAACTCTCCCACATTTCCACATTTAGTTAAAAAAAAAAAAAAATTATCACTACTTGACTGTCAAGATGGTTGACTCAATATCTCTCTGACCAGAGCTTTAAATGGATATATTTAAATCACCATCGAATGATATCAACTGATTCACATCATACTTGTCCTGAACACAAATGTAATGTGCACCTGCAACCACAAAAATCATTTAACAATAATAGAAGCTCCTTTTATAAAAAACAAACCAAAGCAAAAAAAACTCAATTACATCAACTGTGAAAATGGCCATAATGTACTGGCTGTGTTTGTGAAATATGTCTACTTTTCAGCAACTTTTAGACTTTCTATAATAAATAGTGTGTAACTAAAATCCCTGGAAACAATAGATTAGCTGAAAGGGCTTGGGAACAACAAATAATAATAAAAAAAAGTTAGAAGTCTTGTTTAACAAAATATATATTAAAGAGAGATTGCTGTCCAAATATACAATTACACATCATCTAGTTTACTCCTATCATCAAAGATGATATTTTCTTATATCCATTGGTATTTTATTGATATGAGAAAAATGATGGATTCCCTTGTTGATTTCAACAGATGAGGATCTGACAACCTCATTCAGTTTTTATGCCTGTGTTGTATGTGGCATTTCAGTTCCACTAGTGACCTGCATATAAGTCCACATATTGTGCAACAACAAGGATCTCAGGACATAGCAACAGGAATATTTGTTGACGCTTTTCGTTGTTGTCTTTCGTCTCTTAGCCAGTCAATACGAGTGATTTCAAAATTTCTGATACGACTCTGGCACAAATATCTCTAGTTAATTCTATCTGGGGCAACTCACTCAAAGTTAGCATGAGGCATATTGACAACTGAAAGGTTACTCTTTAGCTCATCTTTATACCTGATCCACAATCATCCAAGTATCCTTTGTCCCCTGTCAAGTTGGCTATACATGAGGAAATACCAGCACTGGTTTGAGATAAAATATATATTATAAATTAATTGATTTAAAATATGTTTTTTTCCGCTACACAGTTCTAACCATGTTTCAAAAATGGAAGCTAAAAGCCATGAATTTAATTTTGCAATTAAATTAAAGACATTAGTTCCATTTCATCCTCAAGCGATTTATTAATACTTTGTAAATTTACATTGAGCACTATTTTGTAAAAATAAAAATATCTATAAGAACACTGGATTATATATCTTACTGTTCTTTCTTTTTATTTAAATATATATATATATATATATATATATATATATATATATATATATATGCATGACATTAGTTTACTTGTATCATCAAAAATAATAGGAATATTTCATTTTGAAGTTATATTGGCTTTATTTTCTACATGGCAAATCTAAGATTTTTGTCTATATAATTGTCACATGTAAGAAAGAATTGTTTTTTTTATAAATCACTGATAAAGTAAAAATATCCAAGACACACGAAAACCTGATTAGCAACTTGATATCCCCTACTTCCTAATGAGATTCTATCATCATGGTAACACAAAGTTTGCTTTGAGTATTTGAGTAATATTTCCTATCACTATAACAGAATATCTCATTAGATGAGTAAGTAGGGGAGATCAGGTTGCATGAACAATAAATACATCACATTCTGTTTTATATATATATATATATATATATATATATATATATAATATATTTAAGCAGATATTTTGTGTTCAATATTAAAAACATTAAAATAATATTAAAAATAGAATATTAATAACATTATATAAAGAGATTACTTAACTTTAATATCAATTTTTTGTTGTTTTCCCTGACTTCAAAAGTTTTTTTGGTAATGACTATTCATCAACCTATGAAGTCAGGGAAACCAACAACAACAAAAAATTGATATTAAATTTACATGATCTTTTACAGTTATTTTAAGACATTTTTTTTTATGTTTATACATTCTTTTTATAGATACAAATATTTAAGTAAATGCTCTGTTTATAATAAACAGTATTAAACAACATTTACCAGCCTGAATGTCCATGAAATTTTCAGGCCGGTAAATGTTGTTTAATACTGTTTATTATAAAATGAGCATTTACTTAAATATTTGTATCTATAAAAAGAATGTATAAACATAAAAAAAGTCTTAATATATATATATATATATATATATATATATATATATATATATATGTGTGTGTGTGTGTGTGTGTATGTTATGTTAGTAATTTAGAATAGTACCTAAAACAAAAGTGGAAATGAGGGGACAAGGTAGAAAAGCTGTATGAAGTGATAATGTGTTTCACCACCATGTTAGTTTCAGCGTCTTCAGGTCAGAATGAAAGACAAAACTGAGCATAAGGAAAATGTGTTGGTATTTTTGAGAGTGAGAGAGGGAATAAATTAAAGACAGAAGAAACAGACAAAAATCCACAGGAAATGATAATCCCAATGACCATGACAAAAATAGGCACATAATCTTATCTAGTAATTCCATAACAGTCATTATCAGAAATAACTTATCAAAATTTAATCTAAGATTCATCAACACAATCTCTAAACAATAAGAGATATAGTTAGCACCAAATGAGATAGCAACAACAGGACAGAGGTAGGAATATACAAAATAGATTGAACAAGATAACAATCAGCAAAACATCCAGAAACCTAAGAGAAAAAAAGTGAAAATGACAAAGCTTACTTACATCAGTGAAATGCATTATCATTTAAAACAGCTTTGTCCTATCATCTCCACACAGACACACACAGTCTCAGTCTCTCATATGCATGCATGCATACATACATACAAGTTGCGATAGGTAAATTGTCACCATTTTATATTTTTACACATTTTGCGCATGCATGTTATTTGCTTTTGTCAACTGTACTGTACAGTAGGGTTAGCTGGACACTCTCTCTGAGAAAAAGAGCACCATGATGCAATTTACCCCACCAAAAATTTGTAAATGCTGTATTGCTTGGCATTCATGGCAGAAGCTCCAATATGAATATTTCAGGGGTTTTGTGTATCAATCTGAGGACAGTGCAGAGGATTTGGAAAGAGTTGGATGAGTCTAATGTTGATTACGAAGGTGTTTGGAGTGATCACTAGTAATGGCAATGTTATGCCTCCATTCATCTTCCCACAAGGCACCTCAGACTCAACACAGAGGCCTACATCAAGTGCCTTGAGGAGGTAGTGCTACCCTGGATCCAAAGGATGACGGCTGCATGACCCTATATCTAGCAACTCAGCACCATGTTACACAAGCAGGAGAACCCAGTTATGGCTGTCAGACAATTTCTGCGACCACATCACCCCTTACATCTGGCCACCTAACTTCCCAGACTGCAACCCCCTTGATTATTATGCGTGGGGTGAAGTTGAGAGAAAGAGACCAACAAAACTCTTTGTAATATCAAAGATGAATTGAAGGCAAGGATTATGGCAGCATTCACCAACTTAAACAAGGAGACCATCCAGAAAAGTTGCAGGAGATTCTGGAGGCCATGGTTGAAACCAATGGCGATTTTACTGAATAAATTTCCTCTTTAGTATTTCAATAAGTTTTGCATAATTTTGGTAAATATATCTGATAAAATGAGATGTCAGTGTTATTTTCATTTTCGTGTAATTTAGATGACAATTTATGCATCGCACCCTGCTGATGTTGATGAAGAAAATTTGAAAGATTAAAAAAAAAACAAAGACAAAAAAAATAATTGGCAAGGCCAATTATTATTTATCATATATTTATAGTCATTTTGACCAAAATAGAAACATATTGAGAAAAGATGTTAAAAATCAGAATTTTTCGGACATGCCTGTGTCCTTTCTCAAAGAGAAATAAATAAATGAAGTCGAGCTTTTTGTGGAAAAAACTCCTACTCCATCTGCATGCATTATATTACAGATGAAATATAATTATTTGCCATGGTTAGGGTTGTACAGAGTTTGTAGATGGTCTTTTATGGAAACTAAATTCATTAAGTTACAACTAAATTCCTATTCAAAATTTATTTTACTACCATTGTGTTTGTGTAATTTTTCTATATATTATTTATATATGTGCGGTACTTATTGGAAAGCACTCAATATCAGTAATAGAGCAAGCATAGTTAGTTGTATTGATGTGAGTTTGTAACCCTGGGTTTCACACTCTTGCGATCGTCAGAAGAACTGATTTATTTTTAAAATTTTGAATCTATTTATGTCAGTTTCTATTTGGTTATGTTTGGTGATGTTTGATGTTAGTGGGAAGAAAAATTCTCCTGTGTGTGTTTCGGGAGGTCACTCATACGTACGCTGACATACATACATACATACATATGTACGTACTGTAGTTCACACAAACATATACATATATGAACAATGTGAGACTGGGCACAGAATTGCAATGTTCAGAACAATGACAATGGTAAGCCATAATCAGAGTATATTAAATAAATGAATAATAAGAATGAGGTAATTACAATATTGAGAGCAATGACAAAGGTGAACTATAATAAGAGTAATGACAAGTGGGGGGAGGGGATTGGTGTAGTAATAATAATAGTAATAACAGTGGTAGCAGAAAATAATTATGGTAATAATAGTAATAGTGATGATGACAATAGTAGTAAAATGATAATTAGATTCAAAATTTTATAAATATATCCATTTATCTGACGATCACAAGGGCATGAAACCCAGGGTCACAAACTCACATCAATACAAGTAAGTGTGTGTGTGTGTGTGTGTGTGTGTGTGTGTTAGTTCACAATGGTTACTGAGAGTAAAAGTGCACAATACTCAATGTAAAAAAACAAAGTTCAGATATATATTAAAATTATAGGATAAATGGCATAGGAAGAGGCAACTAATAAGTATTGTGCTTTGTTTCTTACTCTTGAATTTTCTAACCAGTTTACTGTTACTCTCAGATAACTAAAAATAATAAATTACTATTCTCAAAATCCAGTTCAATCAGATTATGTTTGCAAAACTGTTTTTTCTCAGTAATTGGATATTGTTCTTAATATATGAATTTAGTTGACAGAAATTCTACTCAACCTGGGTACATGTCACTCTCTCTCTGCTACAATCAACCATCTAAACTGATAGTGGAACTTAATAATGCCTTAATAGAACAGCGAGTCAAAAACATGGAAAATTATTATTAAAAAAAAAGTTTCTATCTCAAGTAACAAAACTCTGTTTTCTAAAAAGACAAACTGCTGAGGAGAGTGTCATTTGAGCCACTCACATTAAGTGATGGTCCTCATAATAGCCTTTCAATTGATTAATTTGTTTTTATGGCTTATCAACCCTTTGTAGGTTATTTAAAGCTGAAACAATTTGTCTTGAAATAATAATTCTTTTTTTTTTTTGCAAGTGAATTTTTGAAGAATAATAATTTTTCTAGATAGAAGTTTAACCCATAGTTGGGAGGAGGAAATGGATTCATACCTTTCCCAAGGGTATTTGTGCATAAATCAATGAAATGAACTTGACAGGAATTTGAAATCAACTCTTTGATTTCTCATTCTGAATTGCTTTTCATAATACCACACACACACACACACATATATATATATATATTTACCACTTATAGTCTTTTCAAGATATACAAGATGAAATATTACTTTTATGAAAGTATCCCAAACAATTAGTCTTGTTATTTTGCTTTGGTATTTTAACAAATGCTTTCTAATAATCTTCAAGAAACATTATGTACAAATGCTTTTGGTGATTACATTTGGAAATTGTTCTGACTGAAGTCTGCAAGAATAAGCAATAAACCAGCTGGACTTTTCCATCAGAAAATTATAAACATATTTTGATGAGAGAAATACTAAAATGAAAATAACAGCCTGAATGGACAGATGCATAAAGGAAAGGATTGATCAATTGTAAATATTTAATAAATTGGTGAAGAACTAATTGAAATACTTATTGCTTCTCATAAAACTAAACCTTTTTTTTTTTCATGTAAAAGAGAAAATTGGAATTAGCAGAAAGCAATGAAAATGTTTTCTTGGGCGTTTGCTTCACAATTAACAAAGTTAATCAAATATGAAACGAGTTTCCTTAATTTCTTCCTGAAATGAACAAAAAGTTGCAATCTAAATTGAAGGCTTTTATTCTTTGATTGATGTTTAATGAAAAATCTCAATGCAGTTTGCTTGCATGAGTGGCTAGTAATTAAAGGAATATTTCATCATGAGAGTCAAATGAATGAATTAAAAAGATTTCTGTCTATATTTCTGAGATGAGCTATTGTAACTATTTACATTGTTTGGACTGTTACCATCTTTGTTGTCATATTCACAACATTTCAGCTGTTATACACTTCATCATTTCCTAGGAAGTTCAAAATGAATTCTTTATTCCATCGACCAGGGTAGATTGTTCTAGTTCCACATACCATGCCCTTTCTGGATATCTCAGTTTCAGTTATTTCCCTTTAGTAACTCAACTCTCCAGGTTTTTGTTCACCTGTGCTGTGGCCAGGTATTGAACTCACAACTCTTGAGTCAAGTCACTGGATTTACTTCAACCAACATTTTTATCCACTGAGCCATGTATCCTTGAAGGTACAGTAAGACAATCTTTATAGTGAAACTTAGGCACCAAGTGTGTCAGTCTTGTGGTTGCTCCACCACAACAACTGCTCAATGATTTGCTGGATCTACGGCACCAAGTCTCAGTATGAAAGCCTCTAATCCTAGTTGTTAACAAGAGTTGATAGTGAGGATAAAACATCAGTGCTGTGCACTCATTGTTTTATGGTTTGGTCATGTCCAACAAACTTCATCATGCATTAGGACTGTCTTTGAGTTCAGGGTTCCTGGTCACAGAGGTTGAGGTAGCCCTAGGAAGATGTGGAAGGACTGCATTGTAAGGGCTGTGTCAGGGTGCAACCTTGCCCACATTAGCCCAATTGACAGGGATGCTTGGAAAGAAGAAGTGAGAGCTAGCCAACTGCTGCCTACCCCAGTCACTGGGAAACCCACAGCAGTATAATCAAAGCTCAGAATCTTGACTGACTTGACTTACAGTGAGGTGATTTCTGAGGCTTCACTCACATCACACCAGCAAGGATAGCCTAGTGTCCACAGGAATAAAACATACACAGAAATAACACTAAATGCCTGTTAAATTGTAAATTAAAATCATACAATTTTATTTGTTTTTGTGTACTGGTGTGTCTGTATTTCAGTTACAAGTATTTTAGTGTTGTATGTGATAAAAGGAAGAAGTCACTTCATATTATAACAAGCAATGTACTGAAGAGAGGAAATAGAAGTCTTGACTTCACAACAGTTATTAGCGTAAGAGACCAAGTTCAGTGTCTTTTGGTGCAAAGCCCATTTTTGGGCAGGAAATGTTTCTGTTGCATTGTGGGAGAACTTTTATTATTTTGGTTTATTTTTAATGTTATTTATTTTATTTATGATATTCATTATTATTATTATTTAATAATAATGTCACTACATTCAAAGAGAATTAGAATTCCTACCTGGTTTCATTAATGGCGGCCACAATCTTAAGAAGCTTAGATATGCAGTTGACACAGTGTTAATAGCAGACATGGAAAGGAAACTACAGAAACTCCTACAGAAGGTAGTAAAGGAAAGCAAGATAAAAAGACTAAACATCAATTGTAAAAAGAAAAAAAAAAAACAGACAAATATATGCATTACTAATTGGAGATACCAAAATCAAGCATTTACAACAATTTAAATATCTAGGATATGTTTTAATAAAGATCAGGAAATGTAACACGAAAATCTGAAGGCATAGTGGGATATTGAAAGATGCTTTCTAAAAACTAAGCAAAGTATTAAAAAACAGCAAACTCTTGTTAGAAACAAAGAAAATAGTACTGAACTGATATATAATATCAGTCCTCCTTTATGGCAGTGAATGCTGGACAATCTCATCACAGCTGAAGACGAGACTTGAGGCAATGGAAATGTGGTTCTAGAGAAAGGAACCATGTACTGAAGAACAAAGTTTTAGAGAAAATGGAAGCAAAAAAAAAAAAAAAGAACACTTATACGTAGAATCAGAAAGAGATAAGTTTTAAATTTCAAGGGCACATAATGAGGAGAGAGGGATTAGAAAATTTGACAGGACAAGCAGGACAGAGGAAAACAGCATATGACCTCTGCCTAACAAGCTCATGAAAATGAATGGCAAAACTGGGATTAAGAGCGATAGTGAAAAGATAAAATTTTAGTAATACCTATAAAGGGCAGTAAATTGTGGTGAGTCATGGTTATCCACATCTTGAAGGGACACGGCACATAGAAGAAATCTGTAGGGTAGGGGTCAGCAACTCATTCGACCCCGCAGACCATAGGTTGCCGCCCTTGCTGTAGGGTTTGATATAGGATTGTCTTCCTTAAGATCTAAAGGATTCATACACTAGAAGCCATTTTAATCATTGATATGAAAATACAATTGCATATTGTGGCAAGATGAAACATTTTTGAATGAGTTTTCAGGTTAATCTTTTGGTTTTGAAACATCTTTCAATAATGGACAAAAGTACAACAACAACATACCAAATACAAGCAGCAAGAACATACTGTTATCACAGTTATATTTACAATATCTTTTGTATTTTTCTACAATTCTATTGCATTCAGTTCCCATTGATATGAACATCAGATACTTAGTATTGAAGATAAGGAAATTGAATATAGAATAGATTGTGCTTGGAATAGTTTCACCCAATACCACAAATTACTACAAAACCAAAACATTAAAAAAAAAAAAACTTCAATCAGGTTCTTAAATAACCTTGTCAGATTGTGAGTACTGTGATCAGTCAGTGAATGCTCAATGTTCCTTTATAAGGAAACAACTAATATTACCATTATTGTGATCTTGCTTTGTCTTCTTTCTGATGAATAAAATTTATGACCTGCCTGAAGTCAAATCTAAGTCTTTGATTACTTTCAGAGATTAAATTACATGCAAGAAATTTGATATGTTGTTACCAGTTCCATTTTTCTACTGTGCTAGAATCAAGATAAAATAAAAAAACAAAAAATTTAGACAGGTAAGTAAAGATAATCCTGCAAAACTTTGCTTTTATATTTGATTTTCCACACTGATTTAGAAAAATATTATTCTAGAAACAGTTCAGAAGCTGTTGATGGTTGTGCTAGCATGAAGTCACAAGTCATCATAACTGAGGGTTTGAATGTACTGGCCTTGTTCAAAACTGATGATCATGCCAGATTATGTGACCTCTTCCAGAAACTGTAACCAAGGTTCATTCAACATAAACTACAGGTTTGTTCTATGAGTGCTGAAGAAATGTAAATGTGCCTGAGCAGGTGTCTTCAGCAGAGATTAGATAGTCATCTTAGCAGACACCTATATGGATTCTTGATTTAAATAAAAATCAATCTAAGAAATGTGCCCAATTTTCATTGAAAGAAGTGATCAACTTTCCTGCATTTAAATGAATTGCAACTAAAAAAAAAAAAAACAAAAAAAAAACTGTTTCTTTCATTTATACTTCTAAAACTAAAATCAGGTTTGATTAAACTTTTACTTGCCATTTTGCTTCTGCTGTTTTCCGATTCCTGGATTTTAATTCAAAAATGGATGTCTCCCAAAATAAAAAAAATAAAAAAAAAAAGTCCAGAAATTTGCAATTTATTTTCAATCAATTTCCATTTCTTCACAACATATTTCCAACAGCTAATCTGAGTAGATATCAAAGAATTTCAAAGAATATTTTGTCATCCTCAAACAAAAAATGAACACACCACCACAGGAACAAAAGAGAGGGAAAAAGAGTTTTTATTTCTAAAGGCAATAAGTTACAAAAACCTATAGAAAACAAAAAGGCTTAACCTGACATAGCCTTAAAAGCTTGATTGTAAGATGATTCTGAAAAGTTTAGCCAACTGAGAAATCTTATGAGATGAATGAAGTTTTAAATGCATTATGAAGAACATTCCAGGCAGAAATGACAGACACCGAGAGGAATTGGATTCTTAATTCACAAAGTGAAGATGGAGGAGGAATACGATAAGTATGGAGCTGTTAGAAATAAAGATGATGCCAACCGTTTATTGAAAAAGGATGTTGAATTCTAAACAAGAATATCATATTGCACTGCTAAAAGACTCCATATGTAATTGATTCTTAGAATCACAGAATGGTAAACTGTAAAAAAGCACAGCCTCTGTTATGTCCTCCTCGACCCACCATAACTATCTAGCAAACTCACATTATACCATGTTTTAATACATCAAAGTACCAATTCCAGAAATGACAAGAGATATTACTTCATAAGCCACAGTCAAGCTTAAAGTGTCTACAACCCCACACTGCAGTTAATTGTCAACTCCATAATCTTTCTCCATGGCTGTATAGAATGTGTTTTACTGGGGCTATATACAGTTCTGAATTCAGAGTTGGCCTTCCCCTAGACTGGTTGCTAACTATGGCTAAAGAGCCCATAGCTGGAGAAGAGAACGGATAAATTCATACCATTCCCAAGGATATTTGTGCAAAAGTGCATGCAATGAACTCAATCAGAATTCAAAGATTATAAAAATAGTCAATATGAAAATGAATTCTAATCTAATCAATTTAACTTCCAAGATAGTCCTGGGCATGATGATAAACTACATCTGGCAGCAAGGTCTCTAATTGGTAGATTGGAGGATTTGAGGATCACGGAACCACCTCTTAATTGCTGTTGTTCCCAGCTTCACCATGACCCGGGGTGGTAGCACCTGTTAGGGTCCCAACTATGGGCAAATTGTATACCCCAGACAAAAACAAAACACTATGAAAGCGTTAAAACACATTTAATAGTAAAAATACCAGCAATACATTTTTCTATAAAAAAAAGACCAATACATATTTTAGTAAAATGACCAACAATACATTCTTAAAGCAAAGTGACTAGCAATACATTTTATCTGTAGTTGAAGACATACAACTGTATTCAAAATATATTTATTTGAAGCCATAAAATTGTGTTAAAATTATTTAGATTTCAGCATTAAATAACCTGTAGTGATCAATATGCTGCTAAACAAAATCAACCACCTCCAAGAATTCCTGACAATAATTATCCATCATGTCGAAAATCATTCAGATGCACAATTCTGTATTTTTGCTGTTGTCATCACAATTTTGGTTGATATATTCTTCATCCTTCTTCAGGTGAAATCCATGCGAAAAAAAGAACCATCTAATGCAGAAAACAACAAACAAAGAAATTATACATTAATGTATGCACAGTGATTTTCTGAGTGAGAAGAATAACAGTTGTCCAGATAATGTCAAACAAATAGTGGAGAAATTCACAACACAAAACAAAAATATCCTATCATGTTGAAATCCCTGCTGATATATATTGCATCTTTCAACTTCCTCATTCTCCACAGATTCTCTCCTCTGTCAATTATCTAGACTTTATCTCAAGAGAAGATAGTATGTACCTTTCTCTCTACAGGTATGATTCATCATAAGTTTTTTTTCTTCTTCGGCATTTAGTTATTTGATTTCTTGTATTCTTCAAGTCTGCCAGCTGATTTCCACTTTACATACCTTACTTATTTATGGGATGATATAAAAGCAGTTTTTGTCAGACTTTTCTGTCATAAAGGACCAACTGTGGATGAGTCAAGCAGATATATTAACCCTTACAAGGTGAAAAAGGTTGCACAAACATGCACATGTAATGGGTAAAAAAAAAAAATTCAATTTTTAAAGAGTAGTTTTTTAATGCTTATTTTTGATTTCATTATATACAAAAGCTATAAAATGATATATATACATTCATTAGTTATTGTGATGAGTCTGATCATAATTTTGATTTAAAAAATGCTTTTATAATTAACAGAGAAAAATGTATAGAAAGTGCTTTAATTGCTAAATCATCCATGTTAAATTTATGTACAGGTTCTTTTATTTCCCCTTTCTCTGATGATGTTCTATTATGACAATGTGAGATATTTAATATCAAAAGTAATAAAAATATGAGCAAAAAGACAGAAACTAAATGAAATCAGATAGATTATACACCCAAAACATCATTTAAAAAAAAAAAAAAAAATTAAATTTAAAATTCTTTTCATACCCTCACTTTTATGCTCATCAGCATTATCATTTTAGTCCAATGAAGTCCTAAAGAATGAAACACTTCATACAAAAACTTTTGCATAAAATTGTTCTTCATATATAAAGAGGTATATATTGTTTTCCCATAAGTAAATTATAAAAATAAAGAAATAAAAGGGAAATAAAACAAATATCAAGCTCGTAAATTTAATATTTTTTAACAGTACAAGACTCCTTGAAGACTTCCAGGAACACTAGAGTTGTGCATTCTTTATAGCACATTGTCACAATTTTTGGTCTCATTTCTATTTGGGAAGTCAGTATGCAGACATAGCAGTCTTTGGTTTGTTCTTACATTATTTATAGGCATATACTTCAGGAAGTGGCATATCCTTACTAATCCTAGAGTTACAAATTAGTCTTTTAGACTCAAATCATCATTGAATGATGCCTATATTTTTGGAAAAGTTTAAATCATCAAATGATGTTTCATTGGAGATTAAAATATATCAACTGATAATGCCTACCATTTAATTGTTAATGAACAATCTATTCCCATGTTTTTTGAATTAAAGATTTCCTTTTTTCATTTGATGAGGATTAAAGAATGGATTAACTGAAATGCTATGATGATAACATCAAATATACAGATTTTGGCATGGAAATTATGCTAGATATGTTAATCTTAAAAACTTTAAAGACAATAAATTATCGTACAGAGGGTTAAAACATTGGTTTATAAATTTAGTGACATAGCATTGGATTCAACTCAGACACAGTGGGAACAGAGTTAGTAATAATTGAGCAGTACTAAAAAGAAAAAAAAGACAAGATATTCCAAGATATGGACAGTGAAATGAGAACAATCAACCAACAATAGATTAAAGGTCCAGATCAAAATTCCCTGATTGTTACTCGAATGAGTAGATATCTGAAGAAGGTCAGAATACATACTGGCTAAAACGTTATGGCAGCAACAACAAAGATGAAGATATTAGTCTGAATGTAAATAAACCATATAATCATAATTCCTCATTCCAAAAATTCAAACAGAAATGATTTATCCTTCACTTGTCCTTTAATAAACTTTCTGTTAAATTCACATTTTTTTTTCTAAGTAATTGGCATCATCCATCATTTGGAATAAAAAAAAGAAATAGAAAATTCCGAAGAAATGAGAATTTTGGAAAAAATAAAATGCTTGAGAAAAAAATAGTATTTGATATGCAGATTAGGTAATCCATTAGGATACGAGGAATTTTGGTCTTTGAAATATAATCTTTTCTTCTGGCAGACGTAAATCAAAATTGGAAAGAGAAGACCAAGTGTAGAAAAAGTGTTAAGCAAGAAAACTTGAGGCAAAATGTCCATGCCTTAGAACAGTTGAACCGTAATCTAATTCTAACAAGAGATCAAATGTGTATGCCTTAGAATTAGGTTACAGTTGAACTGTTCTAACAAGAGATCAAATGTGCATGCCTTACAACAGTTCAACCATCACCTAATTCTAACAAGAGTTCAAATGTGTATGTCTTAGAACAAATTGCATCTTAATGGCATGATATCACTTCATAAACATCAAATGAATATTCAACAACTTCAAATGATAAAATTAATTTCTTTCCCCATATAAATCTGTAAACATATTTTTATCAAAATATTTTATGATTTTTTTTGTCCTGGATCCATGACTTATTTTTTTTCTTTCATCAAATATAATGTTGAATTGTTCTAAGAAACTGTTGTTGATATTGTCCATTATACCAGTTGAAATACCAGTTCTCATAATATCACCAAAGTAAAGCAATGTTGAGATTGGTCAGTACCTAGATGGGTGACTGCTTGATAATACCAGGTGCAGTAAGCTTGGATGTGCAAGTGGTGTAATTGATAACAGCTCAAAATTGAAAATCGAAGAACCAAGTTCCAATTCCAGTTGGGTTTGTTCGATTTATTTATGCACAAATATCTTTGGGAAAGGTATGAACCTACCTCTTCTCCCCCAGCTATGTATTAATTACTAGGATTTGTATCAGTAAAAAAATAATTATTATCTCTAAAAAAATTCTTACAATCTAAAAATATTTTCTGACTTTAAATAACCTGCAAAAGGTTGATAAGCCATAAAAAAAACAAATCAGTAAATAAAAGATATTGTCTGTTTTTATTTACCTGGTTTCGAATAAGTCTGTAAAATATTGGTTGTGAGGCAGATAATACCAGAAGTTGTAAAAATGATTATTCATCCCGTTCCCCAACAATCTAACACAGTGATTCTCAAGTGCCGTGCAACTGCACACTCTTAAGTGTGACACAAAACATTGTCACGGCATATATATAGAAAAAATATTAGGCACAGATGTCACAGTAAATAAACTACACAAACAGTTGAATAGAAACATTGAAATAAAGTTCATATTTATGTGTGTATTTTTCTTTCTAAAAATCTATGGTTTTATTTAAATGTATACCCTTTAAATATTTTCCTAAAAGTGCTGTGATATTTTCATTTGCTCTTAGGCATGCCATTGATTAAAAAGGTTGAGATCTA
Source organism: Acanthosepion pharaonis (assembly GCA_903632075.3). Lineage (NCBI taxonomy): Eukaryota > Metazoa > Mollusca > Cephalopoda > Sepiida > Sepiidae > Acanthosepion > Acanthosepion pharaonis. The sequence goes on along the minus strand of CAHIKZ030000187.1, from coordinate 676,347 downwards.
ACATTGCCAGCTTACTAGTAGAACCCTTGAAGTTATTATTTTCTGAAATTATCAAGGACTTAAACTAATGCAAATCTCATCTTTTTTTTCCATCTATGTACTCATTCCAAGAATTCAGACAGAAATAAATTATCCTTCACTTGTCCCTTAATAAAATTCCTGCTAAATTCACAATTTTTTTTCCTAAGTAATCCATATCATCCATTTCTTTGGAATAAAGGAGGATAAAATTCTGAAAAATGAGAATTTTGGAAAAAATAAAATGCTTGAGAAAAAAAAAAGTATTTGATATACAGATTAAATAAACCATTAGATGAAGAATTTTGATCTTTGAAATGGAATCTTTTCTTCTGGCAGATAAAAATTATCTATTCCGTTTCAAAAGAATTCTTGTCACAGGCTAGATTGGTTAATGTCAGTTTTCTCAAGAAATTACTATGTCTGTCACTCGTTGCTTTCCAGCAGTGAATTTTCTCTTGGTATTTAATACTAAGAAGACTTCCCCACCCCCATTAGCAAAGATACTGTTCCTTTCTCCTAACAAAGTCCTTTTACATACAAGTGTGAATTTGGTTACATTGGATGCAATGACAGATCAAATTGAAGGAGTAAGCAGTAGATTCTATTTTGGATAAGCAATGGCCAATCAAGCCAAGCTACAAAAGTGACAAATTCAGAAGATTTCAGCTTCAGTGATTGAATTTTCAATGAAATGTTGTCCAATCAGTGCCAACATTTTTTCAAATGACCTAATGAATGCAGTTTTAATTAAAACAAAATAATTTATTTAGATGAAAATGTGCACTAATTTCAGAATCTCCCATTAGAAATTTATATCTAGGGTCATACAATATATCTCTATTAAGAAAACTACTGCTATTAGAAGGTTCTAACAAAACTACTGCTATTATAATGTGACATTTAAAAACAATAGTGATAAAAACAAAAACAAACGGTAGAAAGCTGAATAAAATCGGATGGGTAAATTGGAGGCAAAAAATTTGGAAAGTTAAATTTAAAACTAAGCATTCCTATATCTTTAGAGTTTCTTGATTTGATGTAGAATTGTAACCAGCAATTGTTGTATTTTATTCCCTACATATATACATAAAATACCTTTGATAAAACCATTATTAATCTGAAGAAATCCTTTCAAAGAATGAAATACATGGCAGAGTTTTTCTGTTTTGTCATTTCATATGGCCCTCAATGTTGAATGTTAAATCAGATGTATGATCAATTTATTACTGGACACATTTTCTTTGTGTTTCCTCTTTTACTTCTTTTCTTTATTTCTTGTCTTGACTTTAAATTTGGTGGGAAAGATTGTGTGTCGCTTGACAACTAGACAGATTGAGTTGGTCACACAAGCCCAGGTGAAATGCGTCACCAAGTAGAATTGTTGTATTTTCAGTTTCTTGATAATCTCCAACCATGATAAGTCGCAAGTAAATTGACTCTCATCGTAAGAAATAGAAATGTGTCTATGAACTTATTCTATTATTTGTTGTGTAAGGAATAACGAGATATTATTCTAAATGATCTTGAATTTATTCAACTATTCATTGTGTAGAGAAGAAGAAGATATTCTTCCTGAAGACCGTGGATTTATTCAACTGCTTGATGTGTAGAAAATAAGAGAATATTATACCTGAAGAAATCATCTCAATTTCATCTTTGATGTATTTCAATTACCAGTGAGGAAATGAAATACAATTCCAGAGTCTCATATTTTATATTGTAGAAAGAACTACTGACTTTTATTTGGACATTTTATAGAGATTGTTTGCCATTAGGAACATTTAAATTTACAAATTCATGAATACTTGAACTAATACCCAGTATCAGATAGGTGTCTCTTATTGATTTTACATGTTATCCCACACTTTTCACGTTCTGTTGGTTTTGTTATATAAAATTATTGACAAACGTTCATCTTGCATTTGTTGTTCATTGACACCTGTGTCATGTGTTTCTATCTAAGCGAATCCATCTTTTCTTTAAACGTCAAGTTTATATAACTGTATGTTTCAAATTCATAACAATACATATATTTCATTTATTAATCTGACAGATTTTTATTACTGAAACGTTATTTTTATTGGATATTCATATCTGAGTAGATGCTCCATTTATTCAGTATTGATCATGTATCTAAATGACAGTTCTGTGTAGGATACAGGTTCAATTCCTGTTGGAGGACACATATTTTCTATGAAATTTCTTGGACATTCAGGCTGGTAAATGTTGTTAATACTGTTTATTATAAACAGAGCATTTACTTCTATCTATAAAAATAACATATAAACAATATATCTCGAGTACATCTAGGTAGCACTTTTTTAATTATTCATGTTTGGTTAAAGACCAATGAGAGTTCTTTAAGGATATTTTGTCTATTTTTATCTATATTTTGGACCATTTTACTAGTGTCCAATCAAAATTTAAATATACATTGTTCAATATCTGAGTACTTTCATTTTTCAAAAGTCATTATTAAAAAGTTGTTTTTTTATGTTATGTTGATGTCATTGTTTTTCAAATATCATATCTTCTCAGTAAGCCGAAAATACCAACACATTAAATTTCATGAATGTTTAAATATAAATTTATTTAAACTTTCACCAGAAACAAAGAAAATAGTCTGAAATATAGAAAAAAAAATCCTTAAGAAAGAACTTGTATGAATATATATTTAATTGAAAATGACTGGTAAGATAATTCTTTTATGTTTTTCACTCCATTTTTCTTGTATGCAGACAAGAATTATTTTTCTTTTTGCAACTGAATATTTGAGTGTAGAAATTGTCCAAAATTTTTGTCTAATCTATGAGCCTTTTTCAAGGATTTTTGGTTGTGCTATTGTAAATATTTACCTTTCAGCAACTCACACGCCATTTGCAATCACAAAAGAAATTCTTGCTTGCATACAAGAAAAAATACAATAAAAAATATTAACAGAAGTACTTTGGCAGCCATTTTTAGTGAAACATATTAGAGAGGGTGAATGCCTAAATATACAATTTATATATACATGTCTTATGATAAATAAAAATCACTAGATAAAATGTTTTTATAAGGTGATACCTTGTTAACTATTATTAATCAACTTTTGACTAGCATTTTCTTTCATATTAATTTGTTAATTCTTTCATTGCAGCCTTACTCAAACTGCCAGTAAGTTAAAAAGGAATTTGAATCTCACCAAGAGACTATCATATATTTCAGATCTACATTATTTTCTACTGTAGTTTGACAATTGCAATAAAAAGCAAATAAGAGAATTAACATTAATGCATGGTACCCCAGGGCTCTATTGTTAAACCTACATTGTTTCTTACCTTCATCAACCAATCTTCCTGATGTCACCAGTTCTCAACTAGGTATTTATGCTGATGAAAAAAAGTATTTACTCCTGTCTTAGTAGCAAGTCCAACAGGTCTAACAAAGTAAAACTGTCAACTGCTCTCAAAAAGGACATCCAATCAGTGATTAACTGGGGCAAGGAATGGCTTATAAATTTTAATGCCTCCAAAACAAAACTGCTTTCATTTAATCATCATAGAGAACCTTTTTTGCCTGCCATCAAGAGGAGAGCAACTCTTTGCACTTCTTGGGCTCATGTTTTTATCTGACATGGCACTTCATGAGTCATTATACTGAATCAATTATTAGGTCTACTACTAAGAAAGTTGGATAATTTTCTTGTCAGAATCAATCTTACACATTTATAAATGTACCATTCAACCTTGTATTGAATATAGCTGCCACATCTGGTCTGGTGCTCTGACTATATATATCTTGGGAAAATTCAAAGTTCACTCACTTTCTCTTCGACATGATGCAGTTTCTCTCTGCCGTTTCTACAAATATTTTCATGGTAATTGTTCTAATGAGCTTTCCCCCTTAGTGCCTTGACTACATGAATTTAAGCGTGCTACTAGATTGCTAACTAGATCTCACCGTTTTATTGTTGAACATGTTAGATGCAACTATAAGTTCTATCCTAAGAGTTTTTCTTGTACTTCTCACCTGCAGAACTCCATTCCAATTTCTTGACTCCCAGATAACTACAATCTTTAAAAATTCGATTTCAATGCAAACTGCCATCTTATGTTTTCCTGAACCCTGTTCTTTTATTGTCCTTTATCCTCACTAAACTGTTTCTCTTTTGCTTCCTGTAATCCCTTGCATCCTCATGCTATTGACTTGCTGGAGGTGAAATGATAGAAAAAAGATGAAATTACCAGTAAAAAATTTATTTAAAAAAAAAAAAAAAAAATCATTGGCTAAAAAATACTTCAATGAAATAACCAAACTCCATAGATAGTAGTAATGCAAAGAATACCTAACATAAATGTAATTAACTTTGCCTGCTTTTGATTTGTAATTTCTGAAGGTAATATGGTAAAAGACACTCTTTGGCAGATGTTCTTTTCCCAACAGCAACAAATTTGGTATTTGTTAATATATATGCAATGAATAAAGATAATCAAGTTATCGTGAAATGATCAGTTTTTAGAGATACTCAAGCAACCACGTTTCACAAAATGAATATTATAAGCATATTAACAACATAAAACGCAGAACAAACATGAAAAGGTTAAATGTTCATTACACACACCAACAGAGAATGAATGAAACACAAAAAAAATGTGTCAGCTTTTGATTTTTTTTTTTTAGTTGGAGGAAGAAAGAAGCCAGTCAGGCGATGAGCTTTGCCCCCTACCCTTACCCCTGGAGCAGACAGAAGCTAAATTCAGTAATCAGGATGGAATTCAGCAACATTTACTTTTTCTTATTCATTTTTCTCACAGAAGGATGCAATCAAATGATGAGGAAGCAGGCATAAAAAAATAGAAAAGATTTTTACATGTTTCTAGGATGACAACCAAAGATGATAAACTGAAAACATATCCGTGTTTATTTCTGTTAATGTGACTCAAAATAGATAATAGTTATGTGGTTGTTATGTGACACTGTTAACAATAGGGAAAAACAATTGTATCTTTCTTCAAATATTCAATACATTTTCATCTATGAAATATTGGATATTTACAAGCAAAAGACAACAATGAAGTTAGTAAAGAAGAGGATTACAAACTCAGAACATTCACAAATCAAACTAATAACAAATTGTTATTAGTTTGAATTTCTGTTACGATTTATGTTACGATCCCAGGTTGTTGGAATGAACAAAAACAAATGAAAATAAAAGACAAGTGTATTTTAACACATAATAAAACAACTTTTATTCATTTAATGTCTGAAAACAGCAAGGATAAGTTTGGATTTAAAGCATGGATTCCACATGCATGTTAGCTTGTCACCATGTTGAATTCAGAAGTGGACAAGGGAAATAACTCAATTGTATTTTGAGTTATCATCCTTTATAGGGCAAATAAATCAGCTTCTTACAATTTACATAGGGACTTCTGTTCTTATTATCACAAAGTTTCACCTATATGCCCTCCAGCCTTCTTAAGGTACCTGTCAATGTGGGTAATCTGCCATGAATTTCAAAATGAAGCCATTATTTAATCTATGGACATAGATTGTTCTAGTTCTGTTGTCCATGTCTAAGGATATCTTGTCTTTTTCTTATTTAATACAGCTCAGTTATTACTTGCTGTTTTTCACTGAGTAAGTTTATACTACTTGGCTCTGGATTTGAACTCATAATTACTATGTCAGCAAAATCACAAACCAATGCTTTAATCCAGTAGGTTACCCCACTAGAATAAATAAAATGTTCAGTTAGAAATTCCCTGAATGTTACCCAGATGAACAAGCACCTTAAGAAAATTGGTGGACGCAATGGCCAAAATGTTATGACAATAACTAAGATGAGGATAAGGTGAATAATCTATGCCTGTATCTAAAATTCCACAATTCTTACCTTTTCAACTACATGTAAAAAAGGGATTCCAAGCACATTAAACAGTTCTTAAAAAAAGTAAAGTTCACTTCTAGAGTCAATCCCTGATGCCTCTCAAAAGAGAAACACCAAGAAACGAGACAATTTCTGTCACATGCAGGTGGGTGGGGGGCTTCACATTGTGACCTTGTGTTAAACTAACCATTATAGTTTGGTAGATAAATGCCATCTATTTCAAAGATCTAAGAGTAAAATGTTGGAATTTCTGAGAGGAGGATTTATTATCTTTATCTTAATTGTTATAGTTACATTTCAGTTATTGTACCTGGTAACCTTTTGGCAATATCAAACTACCAAATAGCTGCAGTACATTTTTGATTTGTAGTCATATATAAAAGTAATCTGAACAGTTTTTATGTTGCGTTTCCCATTATGAAATTAGAAAAATTAATCATTTGAACACTTGCCAAAAATATTATCATCAGAATTTGAAAAGAGAAAAAGCCACAAATGAATCAATTAATAAATTATCGCTTCAACCAAACTTTGATGATTATCTTGAGCTACAAGACTGCAACATAATTATGGTTCATCATATTTTGATAGCATCTATAAAAGGTGAATAAAGAGTGATATACTACTTCTAAAAGAGAGAAATAAATATGTATATATTCAAACATACGTGGCAATATGAATAACAAGCGAAAAAGCTAGATAAAACACGTCTATATTGTAAAAATAGGCTTTATGATAGGCATCTGTGTGATGTAAGGTTGTGTGATCATCTCATTCTGATATCAAAATAAGAATATTTTGAGCATAGACAAGAGGTGAGTGCTGAAAAATTCTCAGCCCATCCCATTCATCTGAAATAACCAAACAAAATTCTTTTTGAAAGTGTCTCTTGATCAGATTGAAAATTATTATAAAAGAAAAGCATATTCAAATACTTAAATATATTTATAACAACCATATTTAATGGCACCAATGTGCATTTTAGATCCACACCCATTTCAACAAGGCATATGTGTTTAGTGTATTGTTGGATGGTATATAAAATGGTAGTGGAAATATGTCCATTTTCCCCAATTTGTCTCAGCTCAAAACCAGTTTCCATTCGTGCATTTATAACAATTTTGTGAAATCCTAATACAGTGTGCAGCAAAAATGCTTCCCAGAAATACATCCTACATAATGGTAAGATGAGACATTAGCTAGATGAAGACACCATTGCCACTAATGTCTTATTATGTGAGAGGTATTTATGCCACACCCTGTATTTTTTTTCCCTCATAATCAGCTCACATTTTCTGTGCAATGAATGTGCACCAAAACATTCATTGCACAGAGAATGCTATTTAATAAACCAACCTTGTGATCCTGTAAAGGTCTGAATCTTTTGGTATGATTGGTACCAATGAACATTGCTAGTACATTTTTTATTATTGTTATTATTAATATGATTAATAATATAATTATTATTAATAATAATAATCTTGATGACGACAACATTTATGTAAATGTTATTATAGAGTCAGGCTAGATAGAAGTACCCGAGGTGAAATTATTTTTGTAGTGGGAGTTGGAAATAAAAGTAGCATGGCAATCCTCAGTTTTGCAGTTTTTACACATTTTTTTAAAGAGTGCATTTTATATGCTGCCAAATAGTTTATAATGTATATCTGAAACCTATCAGTGAATTTTTAAAGTATTAAAATAGCAAACACACACATACTGATAAGTATTGTCACATCAAAACAATATAATTTGTTATTATTAACAAACTATTTAATGTGTTCAAAATGCCCTCTTCATTTTCAATATATCTCATATAAAATATACATATAGATACACAAAGTTTTGATAAGTAGACAGACTTTGTTGATTGAATTTAACTTTTTATTATATTTTCCAAATAAGATGATATACACCAGAATCAAAATTATGGAGAAACTGTCCAAAGTTCATGTTTTTTTAACCATTTTTGTTCAAGTACTTTCAACCGTCTTAGTCATTATCAATAACTGGCTGTTGTCTGTGTGGCAGACAAAATTTTTTTGGTTACATCCTGGCATTTTTTTTGAGTGCTGGGATTCAAATTAGTCAAGAATTACATAATGTGTGAAATGGTTAATATGGTTCATTTCTTTCTTCATAGTTTCTATAATTTTGAAGTATTTCCTTATAGTGGTTTCTGCATAGCATTAGTGTATTATTTATTAATATTTGTCTTATGTTGATAGTTGCATTTTGATTATTTGTGATAATTGATATGTACACAAGCTGCATCAAGTTTTGGCAAGTGACAAGTCAGTCTATTAGAGTGCGTGGTGAATGTGTGACCAATGTAAGTTTTACCATTGTTTTTTTGATCACTGATATTGGAAATGCAATCTACTAAAGGACATGAGGATTCATAAAAAACAATGTTTTTACATAGGAAGGATATTGGCAATAATTAGATTAAATGTTTTGAGGCTTTTGTAATAAATGATATTTGTTGGGATTCTCAAGACCTATGTACCTATATATATATATATATATATATATTAACAAAATAAACAGTCATTATTATTTTTTTTTTTTTATATATGTTTAGGATCCTTTCAACCAATGCTTTTTCAAAAGGTATTTGTTGGCAATATATAAAAACAGTCAAGACACATTAATAATCTCCAAGAAATCACAGGGTGGTTTTTGACTGTGAGGAATTCTTAAAAGTCTTGTTTTATTGTCTATTGCAGGTGGTTTCGACTTTTGTAGCAGTCACTTCTAAATTTGCATGATGGTCACTTGGTGGCTGTTCTTGCAGGGAGACAGGCAAATTTTGACCTTTAATCAACCATAATGAATGTATAAAATGCTCCTTTTGTTTGCATAGGCTCAGCTGGTAGAATTTGATATACAAAGATTTGAGGACTCAAAGATGGTATACCAAGGGAGCTCTATGTAGAATGGAAAAGAATGTGTCCTCGTATTTGGCAGCACAATCAGGATTATACAACAAATGTTGCCCAATCGACGAGTCGTCAACTGCTTGAGTATTTTTTTTTTTTAAATATGATTATGACTACTTGAATGCAAATATGTATAAATATGTTGCTTAATCCGCATTTCTAACCACTGTTTGGTTCATCCTATATAAACTGCTTCACATCAGCATTTGAATATGTATTTGTTATATATGCATAAATACTATAAATATTTGCTTAAAACATTACATAACATTATTCTACAGATCCATTATTCACAAATCTAACTCATGTCTAATACATAATATAATGAAAATATATAAATCCTTTTCAAAAATATGAATAAGAAATGCTTTAATGATAAATCCAACCAAATATGATTATTACAATATCTTGCTGCATCTCACTGACCCACATGGAGGTGATGATGACAACAGACATCCCCATCCTCACGAATAAGAACATAAAAATCCAACCAAATACAAATTTTTGTGACATTCCGCTACCCCCCCATGTTCAATGGTGACATCTATAGATATCCCTCACACACACTTATATGAATGAATGTTACCATTCAACATACAAACATTTCTTTACATACACATTCATACACCATTACACACTTTAATGTCCAAAATGTTTCTCACACACATTTATCTATTGCATTATGTATGCAACAATGAAAGCTAAACAAGATCATAGTATACCAATATTCTCTCTGCTACTTTCATTTCTATCTCAATCTCTGACAAAGTTTTAATAAAAGTAAAACATGTTAGATTGAGATTTGTTTCCTACTTATTCTTCATTTTATTTTATCATTGTCAGATTCATATCTGATCTATATTTGATCTTCAACTCATATATATATATATATAATCATGACAACTGCAATAAGTGTGCCATTTTTTAGATGCAAATTATCAAATGACGGAAACTGAGTAAGCAATCGCCAAAAATCTAATTACCATAAATTAAATTATTAACATTGTCTGCTGAATTATTTTAAAATTATTATTAAGAAAAATGTCTGTAAGACAGGGATTTGGCTAGGGAGGAAGGAAGGGAAGATAAAAGTGTTTAATGTCTCCTGCCTCCTCATAAATAATAGACTATTCTGTTTTGATTGAAGTGAAAGAAACGAAATATGCTAATTGGTTTCATTGAGAAAATGAAAGAAAGAAAGAAAGAAAGGAAAGAAAGAAGTGTTTAATGGAGTTGTTTCAGTGAAATGGAAAAAATTGTCAATATCAAATATTTTCATTTCTACACAATTCTTAAATTTAAAACAGGCCTTCATATATAAATATAAATTCTGTTAAAGTTGTTAAGCTCAAATATTTCAAGATGCAATAGGGGAATTTCTACGGATATTTTATTGTTGTAGAACTCACCACAAGTTTATTCGATCATTGAATTAAGATTCCTCAAAAAATTTAAATAGGAAAATCATGAAATTTTCACAGATCTTTCTAGTTAAATTATTATTATAAATCAAAATAATTTTAAAATATGTTTAAAAATAACAAGGAAAGTCATCAGTTGAATATTCTTTTTTTTCCCAGATCTTATTTGCTAAATTATAGATTAGGAAATGCAGTAAGTACTTTATGAAACAAAGAAATAGTCACTAGTTTATAAAATCCACCTTTCAAGTATAACAGCAGAAAAAGAAAAAGTTCCATACATTAAAAATAATTCTGACAATAAATTCATTGATACTTTAAAGATCCATGATAAACTTTATCAACCACTCTTCTTTTACTTTTGAGGTAAACAGCCATACAACTTTATCACATGAGCAACATCTGTGCTCTTTAGCTTGTGCGGTATTATAATTATGATGACCCCATGCTACACCAGGTATAGTTCACATGGCTTCTGATCTTAATTGATTGGAGGTGTTAACAGGTACATATTTTGTCTTGGTTAAAATAGGCTACAGTACATATCCCATTCAGTACCACAGATTTGATTGTCAGTTACCTAGCATTAACCAGTTGAGCATATCCTCTAGGGGTTGATGTAGGGTTAGGATTAATGAGCAAGGGTAGTAGGGGAGAATCATGTCTGGGTGTTGAGATTGGGGTTCTTTTTAAGTTTCAATGATGAGATAGCCAAGGTGACTTGGGAATCACTTATAGATACTTGGGAGAGACACCCTCAATCAGACCATTTGAGCAGACTGGGTTAAGCAAACTGAAGATTTTTTTTTTAATCAATTAACTTCTAGCAAGGCAATAAAGCCACTAAGACACAAGTTTACTGAATGTGAAAGAAAAAGAAAAACATTATTAAGGAGAGAGAACAATAAAATAACAGGAATTAAGAAGACAAAAGATAAATTGCATTTAAATTTTTGAAGATCAAAGTTGATTGGAAAGCAAGAAGCCAGAAGAAAGTTCCACAAGTGAGAAGTGTGAAACAAGAAACTGTTAGCATATAAACTTACAGTTGCATCTAAACATTTCAACTATAAAATGATTATACATAGCTACCAATCTATTACTGTGCTTAAATTTTTTTCACTGTAACCAAAATCTTTCCTGTTCATTTTTTCTTTATCATTTTTTTTTCATCCTGACAATGTAATTAATGAAGTTTTCAAGTCTAACAAAAAAACGCTTCTTTGAATAGGAATACAATCTTGATTTTTTCACTTTACAATTCAATATGTATAGGATGTGGCAGAAAAAACTCCCAGAAATACCCCCACTACATAATGCTAAGACAGTAATGGCAATGGTATCTTCATTGAGCTAATGTCTTGGTATATGTGCAGAGATATTTCTGTCGTACCTTGTATTTGTATCAACATTCCAATTTTCACTTTTAAAGAAACATCCAATTTATACATAAGTGTTTATATAAATTTCACAAGACAAATGATAAAATGATTACTAACAGTATCTAATTTACACATTTCTATGTAGATGCACTAAAGAATAATAATAATACACACTTATTAATGCATATTTTCTGTTCATCAAAACATTAGCAAATTTATTAATTATGATTGACTTACAAAATGAATTTCAAAGAAATTTCAAAGAAAAGAATTTTCAAAGAAAACCTTTCCACTCATTTACCAATACTTACTCCTCAATTTACTTCTTAGTTATTGTTTGTTTATAATTTCATTTTATATAACCATTGTTAAATCAAAATTTTTATTTGTTGGATAGACAGTTATATTTATTTTTCAAGCAGACTTATACACAATTTTCCTTCAAATTTTTATGGTGTTCAGATCATTATTTTCAATTTCCAACGTTGCACAAAATATGTGTGAAAAAATATAGCTAGCATAGATTACTATCTGTACACTTTACTTTTATTAATATCATCATATAGATCAGGGTTCACCAAACTTTTTTCACAGAGGGCCAGATAACAGAGAATGATGAGCACAGGCCAGATAACCATTTTGTTCAATACAATACACTGAATACACAAAAAATAAAGACAACAAATCTACTTATTTACCAAAAAGTTACCAAAGATGACAAAGATGTGATTTGTGAAACTGATGTTTACCTTTTGAGATAGAATCAATATTTGTGTTGGAATCAATATTTTGCCTTGGAACCAAAAGAATTGGTTCATCATTCAATCTTGTTCAATGTGCTGACTTTACATACTTCATTTTTCAAAATATTTGCCCACAAACAGAAGTTGTTTCAAACACTAATACCATACTAGAGGCAAATTTCTTCAACTTTGAAAACTCATCATTAGGTAAGCAGTGATAAAATTCAATAAGTTTTCCTTCTCTGTAGTTCTCTTTCAACAAGTCACTTGCTTGCAAATCATTGTGTTCCAACTATAGTTCAACTGGCATGTCATCAAGGTTACAATTAAAAAGGATTCTGGAACAGAAGAATGTCACTCTCAATTCACTGGAGACCTGAAAATCTCTCTAAAAGATGCTTATCTAAGTCATGAATAATCTTTTTTGGAAACTCGAGGCTGGCACCTTCTGCAATTCCAGTGCAAAACTCTTTGAAACACTGAAAATGAGAGAAATTTCTTCCTTCCAAGTCACTGATGTTCCTAAAGATTACATTACTGTAATATTTTTTCTGCCAGTTACTGTTTTTTTTTTTTTAATCGAGTTCATTCCAAGCAAGGCAATAAAGCCACTGAGACAAAAGGGGTTACTGGGTGTGGAAGAATTAGAAAACAGAAACATTACTAAGGAGCAAGATCAAAAGAAGAAGAATCAAGAGGAGAGCAGATAGCAGTTAACATTGCATTTAAATTTTTGAAGATCAAAGTTGACTGGAAGTCAGAAGAGAGTTCAACATGTTAGAAGTACGAGAAAAACTATTAGCCTAGAACTGATGGTTATATGTAAGCAACTCAACTCTGAATTGATGAGATCTTTTTGCTAGTCTAGTACTGCACTTAAATTCATAGAGTCTAGGTAGCATATCAAAGAGCTCATCCAAACAGTTGCCATGAAAATATTTATAGAAAAAGGCATAGGAAGGCAACTTTATGATGGTGGGAAAGTAACTGAAGCTGAGCTACCAGATCATAACCAATAATATTGCTGATAATTCTTTGGATTTAATCAAGGATCTCTAGATAGATAGCAGGAGCACAAGACCATATGTAATAGCAATATTCTAAGCATAGACAATTGGTAGGCTTTTAGATATATTGTCCAGCATTCATTGCCATATGAGAAGCAATATTACATAAAGAAAAGAATACTAAACTGTTGTTTCGAACAAAATTCTCTTCACACAAAGTCAGACACACCTAAAGCAGATAAATTAAATCAGAAACATTACAGATTAAACTAACAATGTCAAGTTGAAGGTCAACAACTTAGTGGAAATAGTCTACAAAGTGAGTTTCTTTTATATACAAACCAATTGGAATATGTGTTCTTCTGATTAACAAAAGTTAGAGATTGCCTCTTCAGTCAAGTACAAATTCTCAAGTGCAGAAAACAATGTTAAGTATGAGTCGATGTTAAAAAGCTCTTTGCCCAATGAAGAAGCTTTTCAAACAACATCATGTTTGATCAGATTTTGTAAAGTAGGGGTTAGGATGAAAAATTTTTTTTTGCACCCCATCCAAGTGCACAACTTCACTAGAAAATTCAATTAAAACACGTGTTTTCCTGATACCAAATAAAACAATGCAATTATTGTTTGATTTAGTGACATCCTTCTTTCCAAGCCTTTTTGTTCATTTCACAATAACCTTGTTCATTTCATTCTAAATTTTTGCAATGAGGAATTATCATTTTTATATTCAGACTAATGTCCACACCTTTGTTGATATTACTTCGTCTATGTCTTTGGTTTCACAGTGAGTTCTATCCCAAATAGTTCAGACTTAGGCTCCTTGAAACAGGGTGAACAAAAACTGAAAGTACAAAAAAACAAAACAAAATATTTTTTTAAGCACCCCAAGCAAGGTAAGAGTGCCACTAGCATGCAAAGGGTTACAGAGAGTGTGAGCAAGAGTAAAGAGGGGTGTTTGAAGAAAGGATAAAGAGAAGGACGGAGATCAAGATGAAGGCATCAGAAGATATATCCGTAAATATGTTAGATTTATTAAGAATTATTGTAAAATTTTTATCATCCATTATTATGTTTTATGGTTTTAAAGTTTTTGTAATTATAAAATCAATACTTTTTGCTCCTATTATAAAACCAGTGCTTAATGCATTCTCCAAGTTGGGACAAACTTTCTTTACTTGATTGCTAAATTTGATGATCCACTCCAGGGAAAAATTTTAGAGTTAAAAGTAAACATATTTACTGAAAGATAAATTTAAAATAAATGATAGAAGTGAGACAGAATATCAGTTGAATAAAATAGAATATTGTTTCTTTTGGCTCCAGTCAGATATCAAAGTCAAAACCATTCAAAACATCCATTTTTATAATTTCAAGCTATTACCAACTCAAAAACAAACCTTTGTTCAAATTAATAAGGTTTTATATTTCATATTTAGCACATCTATTGTTTTAATATTACTAGAGATATTTGTTTATAAAATCTTTATTTATATGGTATTTCTAGTAAATAACTCACTCCAGAGGATGCACAAAATAGACTTTTCACTCAGTGTCCATTAAAGAATCCATGTGCATCAGCTGGTTGAACTACGAGGTGACTTCTTAGCTGCTATGTACAGATCCAAACCTTCACTCAATGTCAGTGGCTGCTTCTGACATGTCAAACCAGCTGTGCCTAGTATGTGCACATATAGGATAAGAGGTAGATATATCAGCACCCACTTGAGTGGGAAGAGAGAATGTTGAATCTATGTTCAGAGAAGTCCCCAAAGCCTCACATCTACTCACTAACAATAATGGACAGAGTTAAGTAAACAGTAATGTTACCTATGAGATTTAGTACTGTGCCATCATTAGTATTGACAATGATAACATATGTACAAGTGAAAAGAAAACAAGTCAATTTACTTTACCTTCGTTAATAACATAACAAAATGGCCTAATATTTTTGATGGCAGTTCATTGAATCTAATGATGTTAATGAGAAGAATTTTTTAGAGATACAATCAAAACTGAAGAATATTTGCTTTTATAATACTCAATTTAGTTGATTCCTGTTGATATTATTGTATACTATAAATAAAGCTACTAGAATTAAAATTCATTTTGTATTCCTGCCTATGCAATCATCATTTACCTAAAAAATTTCTAAAAAAAATTCAATAAAGTATCAAATAGATATTTATTAAGTTTAGCATAACACTACAACAATCAAGGACACACAGACATCCAAATTCACTAGTATTATTCTACACAACTAATTTACTAAAGGCCACTTCACAGTAGATACCCAAAAAATATAATTGGTTTCCTCTTAGGATTTAGGGAGGATAGAAATTTTATTTTCCCAAATTGATCTTAAAAGAAAAATGGAAAATATTACAGGTTATGACAGGCTACAATGTAAAAGTAAGCATAATTATGTACATTTTACAAGGGTGTTTTAGGGGCTACGACTCAGTGTGTTGTTAGATGCACAACTTAAGTCTTTAATGCCAGGCTTCACATGAATGCTTTTTTTTCTTGAGGAAAAAAAAAGAAGTTAGTCATTTAAAAAAAAAATTGCAAAAGAATGTGTTCACTTTAACATCCTTCCCTATCCCCACTATTTAAGAGACCTCATGTATAGCCATAACATATGTCCCACTTTGGTCAGGTTTTTTTCGGTATTATAAACTCTCAATAAGTTTTTTTTTTGTGTGTCAGCTCTGAAGCTTAAGGTATGTTGAGTCATGAAAACACTAAACCAGAAAACTAAAGCTATAATATTTGGTCAGAACAAACATTTGTAGCATTTTTCAAGTGAATTTTAAAGACAATATTTAGATATTTGTATATAGTATTAAACAATTATATTGTACATATTGGACCACATATGTGCTATTTTCTTCCACTACCTTTCACCATCTTTGAGGCAACTTCAGTATTCCATCCTCTCAGAATCTTTCCAGACAATAAACTAGTCTAAGTGACTTTTATAGTCTTCAATAGAATTAAAGTTTTGAGAAGGTTGTACAAATCAAAATGTGGCAATCCAAAGTTGAAATCTCAGATGAGTATGATGTTTGTTGTAGGACATCCCTTCCAATCTGTACTAGTTTTTACCAGGTTTGTAAATAGTTGGTTGGTTGTTTTTGTTTAAATGCATAGCAACCTCTACAGGTTATTTAATGCTGAAATCTAAATATTTTGTATGCATTTTTTTTTTTAGATAACAATGGTTTTATGATACAAGTCTTACTAACTAAGCCATAGCTGGAGAGAATAGATGGATTCCTACCTTTCCCCAAGGGTATTTGTGAATAAGTGAATATAACAAACCCAACAGGAATTGAAACTTGGCTCTTTGATTAACAATTCTGAGTCATTATCCATTACATCACTTGATCTTCCCAAGTGGTCACTCATCTAGGTACTGACCAAGCTTAATGTTGCTTTAACTTTGGTGATCATACAGGAACCTGTGTTTCAATGTGATGTGGCCATAAGCCAGACCTGTAAAGAAATGTGAGGTCTGGTATTGTCCTGATGGAAGATACCCTTCCAAGTGAATAATTTTGAATGCTTTTCATCAATTACTGCATTTAATTCATCCAATTGGGAGAGTACTTATCTGAATTAGACATTTGATTTCATGGAAGGAACTTATAATGTCTAATGCTGTTCCATTCTCACCAGATGCACCGCATCACCTTCCTCAGATACAGACTAACTTTTGGAGTAGTTAACAATGGCTTTGATTTCATTTTCCCCAACACCTTTCTTGCCCCACATTGCTGTAAACAATCTATTTTTCATTGACCATGATAGTTTGTTTGAGTAGAAAAGTGCAAATACAAATGCAATCTATTAATTTTTTTCCCCATTAAATCAAGAGTCACCCAAATATCTAAGTGTTTTCAAATGTCTTGCAATTCTTATATATGTCGGAGATCTCTGCAATGTCAGGTGACTTGTGATCTGGATTACTTTATAACAGTGTTTTAATTTTGTTATCATCATCGACTAAAGGCCTAATAGAATGTCTTCAGTCATTCAGATCAAATCTCCCATATCTGAGCCTAGCTAACCATTTACAAACAGTACTCTCAGCTATAGCACCATAACCATAAATGGCACATATCTTTTTGCTGTTTTTTTTTTTTTTTTTTTTTTTTTTACTTTCTGGTAATAGAAAGAGTATAAAGCAATGAAAATGCATCTCATTTTCTTCCATATTTACTTTTAATTTAAAAACATTTAAAAATCACAATCCGCACACAAATTGTAAAAGATGTATTGAAATGCAGTGAAATGTCACCTTGCAAAATATGTACATATGTCATAAATTTCAATCATGTGAAATAAAATCACATATTCAAATACTACCTTTGGAAAAACAAGGAACTTTGGTTCCAACCCTATAAAAATTGAAAGCTATCTCAGTTTGTGACTTGATTTATTTATTGTAAAACTAAAAGCAAGTAATTCTTTAAAATAAAAATAAAAATTTATATTTTTCACCAATAATAGCGGGCTTTGTGCACACACACACAAAAAATAAACATCAACAAAACTTAAGCTTGTCTTTTTTAAACTAGTGAATGAAACCTGAATGAAAAAAAAAAAATTAAATTTAGGCATTTGTATTAATTATTTCTAAATGTGAAAAACATGATCTAATTATTAAAAAAAAAACAAATTTTGCTTTAAAATCAAAGAAATTATACTTTTTTCTCAATTTTTAATTAAACTTGAATGCACAAACTACATTTTTCTTCTGTTTTTGTTTATCATAAATTCAATTGAAAATACAAGGGAGAATTTAAAAAATAATACCTAAATAAACACAGAATTTACTTATGATTCAAGGCAGGTAAATTAAATAAATTTTTGAAGACATCATTTCCTTGATAAAATTATATATATATACATTATATATTTTATACACAATTGTACTATTGGGAATTTTTTTTTAATTCACGAAGTGTTTTTTTCCCCAGTAAGTGTCCAGGGTGTGTGAGGTATTTCGGTGTATGAAGGAGCAAATAGTGATGGATAAATTCTTATGGTGAAGGAGTATATATTATAATGAATAAATGGGTCATGGATCCGATTTGCTAGGTATAAGATAGCTAGTGATGACCAACCTTGACTAGTCCCCCCACTTTTTTCAGACTTATGCCACAATTATTGTATCAGTAATAAATCTTAGACTTTTAAAACGTAGTTGGCACATGCCTACATAGAAAACAAATGCGTTGAGAACATAGCAAGTAACACTTCTTAAACTAAAAGTCAAATAAAAGTTCAAACAAGCCTGAAAATAAATGAAGAACATTTCCATGTTGAATTATTCATGGTATTTTTTTTTAACTGAGATGTTTAAATAAAAATAAAGTTGTGATTTTATAAAGATGACAAAATCCTATTAAATTTCTCAGAGTAATTCTGAAGATAAGAGAAATTGGATTTCATCCTTGATGACACGTTTCACCATTTGACGACTTTATCAAGACAAGTGATGATAAGTAAAAAAAAAGGCAAAATGTTTTGTAGTTATATGAAACTCAAAATTTTTTAAAAAGATGCTCCTGTGTAAAACCTTTTATGGATACTGGTAACTTTTTTTTAAATTTTTTACTAAGTGTTTGTTTTAGTTAGCAAGGACTAAGAACTATTTTCCAATTGTCTTCTTTATCCAATTTGCCTTATCTTCAGAAGTATTCTGAAAAATTTAACAGTATTGTTGATATGGAAAACAAAAATAAAATCTTGGTAAAAAAAAAGTTACCAATATCCAATGAGCAAAAAGAGATTTACATGGGAGCGTCTTTTTTAAAAAAAATTTTGAATTTGATCTAACTGCACAACATTTTGCTTTTATCATCACTTGCCAGTAAATTTGCAGATTAAGCCCCAGAAACCAATTGTAATGAAAATTTCCATTTTGGTGTAAATTTGCATATTTATTTTGAAAAAAAACAGTAAAAGTTTGTGGAAATCTACAATTTATGAGTTATCAACAATATTTCAGCCTTATTCGTGTTGCAGCAACAGCCCGGCATCCATTACTGGCATTGTTTACATATGTTTGCCTTGAGTAATCATGTGCAGAAGCTTCACTTGTCTTGATTATTGCACATGCAATGTGCAAACAGCAAATTTTAATTTAAAAAAATGAATGCACAAATTTTAAAAAGTAACCCAAGTTTTGGGTTATTAAATTTGGGATTTTAAAAAAAGAATTCTAGAAAAGACTTAATAACAAACAAATTTAAGGAAAATTATTTAGGCATGATTAATTACAAAATCGCAATGACACTTGGGAAAAGGCCACCGTTTAAAATTTGTTTTATTTTTTTAAACAAGAATTCATTATTATTACACTACAGCTTCACTATAAAAAAAACACTTGTCCTTGTTTTTCTAAATAACTTAAATTTTTAAAAAAGAATTCAATAAAAGCTTCACTTTCAAAATGTCTAAATACTTCTTTTGGTTTTATGTAGTAATTGAGACAAATATAGGAAAATCAGTAAAAAGGCCGTTAACTAAGTAAGCTTCCATGCATAATTCTGGGGCTTAATCTGCAAATTTACCCACTTGCCTTGATAATCAAATGACGAAACGCGTCAGCAAGATCTAAAAACTATTTTCCAATTGTCTTTTTTTATCAAAAAATGGCAATAAAAATGGTCTAATTTGTCCTTGTACTTAATATTTTTATATTTCAGCTTTAAAAAAAAAAATCAAATATTTTATTCTGCCGCTGGCAACTAAAAACAAATCACTTTAATTTTGGGAGAGTTTAAAAATTTTCAGCACAATTAAAGTTGCTTTTCCATATGATTCTGGGATAATAATAAAGTTTGGAGAAGGTTGTAGAATGAATTTGGCAGAAACATTTTGAAATTTAGCACCACATAAATAAGACAAACAATGAATTAAATTTTCCGAATAACTCTTTTACAATGAAATGATTTACCATCTTGTAAAAATGTAACAAATTATAAAATCTAGAAATGTACATTATTTTAAAATTGCAAAACTGGTAACTGTTGTTTTGACATAAAAACTTATATTGAATTTTTAATCTTAGACAAGAAACAAGTCGTGCTTAAAAACAAAACATTTTTCATCAAGTTTCTTTTATATATTTCTGCAATCTATTTTTTGGAAAAAATATTAAAACTCCAACAAAAATTATTAATTTGATTAATTTTTCTTTCAAATTTTTTTTTTTTTTTTTTGGTTACATTTTTACTTATTAAAGATTGATATGAAACATGACAGTGCTCCATCTAAGAAATTCACACAATATTACTATTAGTGGGGGGTTCTAAATGGCCAAACATTATATTTTTATTTATTTTTTTAATCTGATCTTGGCCAGTACTTTTCAACACCTTCTTGTGCATGCAACCAAATTTTTTTCTGTTACCTATACTCTTTAAAAATGCACTAACATCAAGTCCCTTTTGCTACCTTAGCATGGGATAATGCCATTGGTAACCAAGTCAGTTTGGCTGATCATTAATATAGAGTCGTAAGTTCAGTAGGTGCTCCATGTTTGTGGCCTTATGCCAAAACTAACCTAAGCTTTGTAAATAATAATAGAGTCTTTTGCAGAAAATAAGAATAAATCAATGATATTGCTCATATGGTAAAGATGTTGGTGCTTGAATGAGTCAAAGTGAGAAAATAAATGCCAGGATCATTTGCCTACAACTTGATCAAATCTTTTCTGGTCATTACATTTGTATACTTGCAAAATCTTTGGAAAAAGTCTATGCTTACTTTTTTAGTGAAAGCTAAAACACCTAAAAGTAGATCAAGCAGGCAAGAATAAAGAAAGAAAAATTTATGAATAACTGATTTGTTTTCAGATTGGATAGAACACCTACCAATACTTAGTAAGCTTGTCTCACAGTTAAAATTGAGTTTGATCCTCACTAGGTTCCTCATTATTTTGACTTTGTGACAGACTAAGCTTAGTAATTAAATAAATGGACTAAAATTAAAAAGGGTGCATTAACAATGGAAATACCTAATTCCTCTCCAATTAAAGATACTGATTTTTCTCTAATCTACACTTCATCTCAGTTTATTCCCCACCCCTTCTCCGTGTGTGTGTGTGTGTGACTATCTTGATGTAACCAGTTCCTTTGCCTTCACCCCCACCCCTCATCTATAAGTTCTGAAAGAAAAATAATTGTTGTTTCTATTGTTTTTAAGAGAACAGACAGAAAATGTTAACCTTAATAGTTGTCAACAATTCCAAAAGTGAAATGAATAAGTGCATTCAGTTTTAAGGAAACTTTGATGGACAGAAATATATAAGCAAATAAAAACCATTATTGTAAATATTATCTACTATAATCAATTGATATTTACTTAACAGTATTTGGGTACCCAATGAGAATTGAACCCCCTAAACTAATTAATTGGTCTGCTAAGCATCATGGTGTATGTCATAATTTGTTTTGTTTAATTCTCTCTAGTAACTTGAGAATGTATGGAACACAGTTATATAAACCTTCACTTGGATGTCTTAATAAATTTTAGTACGGGTGGTCCGAAAGTCTTGTCACGCCATACATAATATAATATTCTATTTCAGATAGCTGACATAACCTACTATAGTTTGGAAGAGAGGCTGCTTGCAAGTGTATGGACATACAATTGTGTGCATTCTGGCAAGAGTATAACTTTGTATTACTTGTTCTTTTTTTGTTCTCATTCTCTTTTTTGGTAGGGACGACAAGATTTTTTTATATTACACCATTTTCTTTAGTAATATAACAAATGCTTTAAAATTGATTAGGTAAAGGAAAGTTATAAAGATATTTGTTTTTTTTAATGCTATATCCCTTGAGGATGGAGGTGATCATGACCCCACCACAGATTTCTTATCTTTATTATCTGTGAACTGTCATGCCTTTTTGGGATGGTTAATGAAATTCAGAGTTTTCCTTCTCTTCAACTGGTTACCACCTTGTCTACCTTGCTATTTAACTCTTAGTTGGTCGACAGATTCATACCTTTCCCAAATACCTTTGTGTGAAAGTGAATGAAATAGACTAGCCCAGAATTTGAACTCCAATTCCACATTCCACTGTCACACTAGATCTACAAACTTACAGACTTAACCCTTTCTAAACGTGTTTGTAATGATAACAATTGACCATAGAGGAGGACATGCTACTGAATCAGCCTGAAAAAACATGTCACGTTCTATATAATGGTGACAAGCTTCAAAATTAGTGATTTAGTTCATGATTTTTCATTGATAAAATTTCAAAATCATTTCAACCATGTATAGACTCAAGAATGAAGGACACTCTTAACTCTGACGACAAATTTGAAATGGGATTGAGCGCAGAACTGATGAATGTGGTTCTGATGATGACTCAGACTTCAAAAATATTTGGTAGTAGACTAAATTTATATACATTTATTTACAATATATTCTGCATTTTTCAGAAATTTCATTTTGTTCTGGTTCTAAGGAAAATATACCTCTATCATACAGCCTGACCATAATTCTATCAAAATACATAGTGCATAAAAGAGTAAAAAACTTGTGTAAAAAAACACACAAATTCAATTTAAATTTATTACCCTAAAATTTGTAAAATTTAGAAATAAAATGAATTCTAGAAAGGGATAAAATCAAAGATATTTTTTTTAAATACTTTGATCATGAATTAAATATTAAAAAAGTTTCCCTACAAAATATTATTTCATATCAATTATTAATTTCATTTATTGCAAAAAAGCCCACCAAAAAAATATGAATAACAAAATGATTGGAATGTTTCAACCATTGTGCTCTCAGGCCTTCTTCAGGTGTCTGAAGAATGAGAACAATCTATTTCTATAGATTAAAAAGTGTTCAGTTTGAAATTCACTGAAGGTTAGCCAGACTGACACCTGAAGAAGTCTGGAAGGTACAATGGCTGAAACATTGTGATTGTAATAACAATTAGTCCAACTGTAAATAATGATAACTCCTCGTTCCAGAAATTCAGACAAAAAATTATTAGTCTTGTAAAGCTGATTTGCCCTACATGAGTTCACCTATTTACAAGTGTCCTTCCAATGATTTTAAATTACTTCACAATAATCATCATTACACAAAGAGTAACAGTGATTCTTCCCTTTTAATGTTAGAGAGGTAGAGAAAATGAAAATGGCTGACAATGAGAAAAAAAGAAATGACAACCAGTTCTTGAAAAAACAATCCTTTTGATATTTAAGAATTGTAAATTTAATTATTTATTTAGACATATCTTGTTTTGAAAAGTTGAAAAATGTTCTAATTTTCATCATGGATTTCGGGATCGTTTTTTTCTATACACTGAGAACATATGAATAAAATGATGCTCAAAATTTTTTAATAAATCTAAATATTTAATTGTATATTAAAAATAAAAATGTATACTATTCATATTACACAGCAATGATAACAAAAATTATTATTTAATGGTGACATATAACTATGTCACATGGACAGGAGTGGCTCTTTAGCACTGGGTGGGAGCCCTCCTAGAGATAGTGTCTCAATAAAAACACTGGTGGTGGTGGTGGTGCAACCTTATGTTCACTAACCTTCATATTATGAATGAAATGTCAAATCAAAATAGATAAAATACTGAAAATAACAGTGTAAATAATACAAGAACCATGTAAAAAGCTGAAAAGCTCTCAGAGAGAATTTAAATTTTGACCAACATTACAGACCTCCAGAAAACTTATTTACTTTACTCTATGAGGATTCTCCAAAAAAATTCTTCAGTTGTGATGGGTCTTGTTGGCATCATACCTCAAGAAGAGAATTTCTATTGACTATGTCAATTTGCAACACTAACATAATATGATTAATAAGGAAAGTTATATCTATGTCTATATTAGATTTCAATTTTCAAATATCTGGTAAACAAAAACTTTCTTAAATTTAGAAAGTAAATATTCATAGTTATTTATTTCCCACACATATTTATTAACCTTTGGACATTTTATTAATTTTTTTACTGTCTCCAGTCGGTTACAAAATTGCACAAATAAAGTTTTTTCTAAACATAACTGGATTTAAGTGGAGAAAAAAAAATGAGATTATCAGTTACAAATACAATCAGTGCGATAGAATGTTTTTCTCGTTCAATAAGGAAATTCTGTGTCAATAACATTACAATGAAATTTTCTTTCTTTTATGACTGTCAATGTTTTAAACTATAAGCAATTATCAGAAAATGTATCAAAAGAAAGCAATTGAGAGAAATCAATTAAATATTTGTTTTGATCTATTTGGTGGACTGATTTGAACTGGCAGGGGAAGGAGAGGAGAACAAAAGATGGGGATGGAAAAGAATAATTGTAGAAAATATAGCAGACATTATTTTTAAGAGAATATTAAAATCTCAACCCAGACATTAAATAAATTTAAAAATGCTATCCAAATTTTTGGAAAAAATTATTTGAAAATTGCATATATACAGGGTGCGATGGGTAAATTGTCGCCACATGAACATTTCAGTGTTTGGGTTTCAATCTGAGGAGAGTGCAGAGGATTAGAAAAGAATTAGATGAGTCTAATGGTGATTATGAAAGTGTTTGGAGTGATGACTAGTGATTGTGATGTTATGCGTCCAATCATCTTCCCACAGGGCCTCAGACTCAACATGGAGGCCTAAATCAAGTTCCTTCAGGAGGTAGTGCTGCCCTGGGCCAAGTGGGTAGCTACTGGAAAACTATGTCTGGCAACAGGACACTACACCATGCCACACAAGCAAGAGTACCAAGTATTAGGTGTCAGACGATTTCTACGATCACATCACCACTTACATCTGGCCACCTAACTCCCAAGACTGTAACCTCCTTGATTATTATGTGTGGGGTGCAGTTGAGCAAGAGACTAACAAAACTCCTTGTCACACCAAAGATGAACTGAAGGCAAGGATTATGGAAGCATTCACCAACTTAAACAAGGAGACTGTCCAGAAGTGTTGCAGGAGATTCCTAAGTCAACTCGAGAGTAAGGTTGATGTCAATGGCAATTTTATTGAATAAATTTACTCTTTAGTATTTCAAGATATTTTTGTGTAATTTTGGTAAATATATCTGTTAAAATGAGATGTGTTATTTTCATTTATGCATAATTTAGATGACAATGTCTCTGTGTGTTGTGTATATATATATATATATATATATATATATATATATATATATATATATATATATATATAAATAATTGAATATGAAAGGGATACAAAGGCCAAAACAATTAGAACAAAACCACCATGGTAAACCTACTGCTCTGAATAGCAATGCATATAATATTCTCTGGAGAAGACCTGCATTGCTTTAAAAGTCAGCATTCAAACTCCTTGCATTTTACCATGGTTCATGTACAAACCATGGCTTCCAATAGGAAACAAGCCATCAAGTAGGCTGTAAAATAGTTAAATTACCACAATTTAGTTACTGAAACACCAGGTTTCTACTAGTTTCTTTGTAGTAGTTCTTTATAAAAAAAATAGTGGCAAGATTTTATAGTTTCTAATAAAAATAGTTCCTTAGTATTAAGAGGATTAGATTTGTAAATTTGTTGACAGTAATTTTGAGTTCAATCCCTAAGCCTGATGGTACAGACTTAATGGAAACAGGACAAGCAATAACTAAATAAGAACAAGATGAGAATTCCCTAGAAATAGGCAGCAAAATGAAAACAATCTGTATTAAATAAATGGTTCATTTCAAAGTTCACTGAAAGTTATCTGGACCGACAAATACCTGAAGAAGATCAGAGAGGAAAACTGCCAAAACATTAGGATAAAAGATTAGTCTGAATGTAAATAACTTCTCATTCCAGAAATTATTAAAGCAATTACCATACATTTCCATGTATAAATTGATCTATAGATTTTTTTTAATCATTTCTCCGCAAACAAGGTGGTAATGTCGCTAAAATGCAGTGAGTTAGTGAAAGTGAAATGAGAAGACTGAAAATTAACATAGTTTAAGACAGAAGATGGCAATTGATGTTGCATTTAAATTTTTGAAAATTGTAGTTATCAAGGAAGCAAGAAAATGGAATGGAGTTCAACAGGTGGGAAGTGTGAGAAAAGAAACAGTTATAGTAGAAATGGGAGTTTCATTTAGCTATTTCAACAGTAAATGGGTGGGACCTAATTGCCAATCTAGTAGTACACTTAAATTTATGTAGTTGGAGCACCAGGAAAAATAGCTCATCAGAGCAGTTGCCATGAAAATATTTACAAAAAAAACAATAGAGAGAAGCCACATCATGTCAGTGAGAAAGTGACTGAAGTCAAGATGCCTTCTTTGGATTTTGGCAAGAATCTCTAGATGTACAGGAGGAGCACCAGACCAAACATGGCAATAAAAATGAAACCCAAAATCTAGGTAAATGTTTGTGATCCTATCTGATATTTTTAGTTTAAGATGACTGACTAGGGACCCATGTGAGAAAACTGTAAATGCTGATGTTTATGATAAGCTCTTAGTATTGGATGATGATGATGATGAAAGTAATTTTGAAGTTTTAATTATGTATGTGGGTGTCTTGTGTTTTTTTTTTTTTTATTATGTAATGGGAAATATAGATTTTATGGCATCTTAAATGTTTTGTTGCTTAACATTGGAAACAAAAAACGAAAAATGTATGTTATTGAAAAAATAAAGTATGAATCTGTCTATATTTCTGAGATGAGGTATTATGTACACAATTTACATTGTTCGAACTATCATCCTCATCTTTGTTGCCATATTTATCACAACATTTCGGCCGTTGTACACTCAAGGACACATGACACTGTGGATGAAGGTGTTAGTTAGATCCTGTGACAGGACCCAAAGAGTGTGAGTTCCATACCTGGTTAAGGCAGCAGAGAACTTGGGGAGGGAAATTAACATGAGATACCTCATAACTGACATCCATTAGACATGGCACGTGGAACTAGAACAGTCTACCCCAGCAAGCGAAATAAAGGGTTCAGTTCGACATTTCAACCACCTGAAGATGGCCGGAGCATACAACGGCTGAAATGTTGTGATAAATATGGCAACACAGATGAGGATGATAGTCCAAACAATGTAAATAGTGTAAAGTATGCATATTTTACTAAGTGTTGTTGCTATTTAACACCACAATGATATTGAATTTTAATTAGAAATATAGATTGTATGTTATCCTAAATGTTGTTAGTTAACACTACTATGAGAAATAATGACTATCTCTACAAATCAGCAACAAAAGATTTGTTTATATTACTTGTGCATGTTGCTCAGCTGATTTTTTGCAAATTGTTGTGTAATCATCTCTTGAATATTGCATTTTAATGTGAAATCAAAAAGTAAAAGGAGTTTTATTACATTTATGACTGTAGTACAGCATTATAATGTGAATTGTTTCAACTAGAAATATTTACATTGGTAATTACCATACCAAGGCAACTGTTAGCCTACCATGATCCATGGCACAAGTATACTAGCTTACTTACCAAAGCTGATACACTACTGGATTTAAGGTTAGCTTTTTGTAACTGTTGTATTAGACTACTGCCTATTGGAGGGGGGGGATTATTAAGATTTAAAGGTCACCTCATATGCAGAAATATATGTTATTCATAACTGTTTATCAATATTTCTTTCATTTCATTGTTATCACTATTTACTTTATTAAGCATAGATCAGAAATAAAGAATAAGATTCTGATAAGATTTGAACCAACATGTCTTATTCTTAAGAGCCTGTCTATGACAATGCCTTACCAAATAGGCTACCCTATTTGGTAAGGCATTGTCATAGACAGGCTCTTAAGAATAAAAAAACTTAAACCTAAAAATGAAAACTTAACCATTCTTCTATTTTTTCTACGCCATATTGTTTGTTTATACAAGTTATAACTGAGGTAATAATCTTAAGATGTCTTAAATAAATCATTGCTATTATTATTAAACTTTAACATTCTGGAGGTGTTTTTTTTTTTTTTTTTTTTTTTGCCAAGCAAAAATTTTATCTTGCTACTGCAAGTGAATCAGAAGAATGAATATTAGTGTGTTTGAATTTTGCAGTTGTACTGTCATACCCTTCTACAGCAACAGAAAATGACCATGATTGAAATTTAGTAGTGCAGTGGAGGAGCCTTGAAAAAACAATGCAGTAGAAAGGAAATGCAGTGTTAAAAGTTAACAACAAAATGAGAGAAGAGAAATGAAAAATAAATTAATAACAATTTAGCTTCATTTAAAATATCTAGATAGTTTAAGAGGGAATTGTTTTGCTATCAAATAGACTGTCATCAACAGACTATAAAACTTCTAGTGAAAATTTGTAGCTATACTCACCTAAAGAAAAGTCAGATTAAAGATAGAAAGATAAAAGAAGGAATATTTAAGACAAATTCAAATTGAAAAAAGAAGATTAAAAATATAGTTTTTGTTCAAATTTCAAACCATATTTTTATTAAATTTTGGTTATAAAATAAAATAAAAGATAAAGTATTGAGTATTAATCAAGAAAACAATCAGAAGGAAACACTGATTTGAGAAGAATGAAAATTCCTACCCACTTTTGGCAAAACTCAATAATGCAGAGAAAATAGGGAAATAAATAAAATTATCTTTTTCTAATGGAAATCTGTTAACTTTCAAAAATGGACTTGAGGCAGATGCTGAATTTTTGTTTATTGCTTTATTTTTCTTTTACTTGTTTTCCTTTGAAAAAGACAACAAAAGACACCCAAAGAGATTTTGCTAACCTTGGATTTATTGATTAAAATAGATAAATCCAAAATATGATTATTAAATAAAATAAAAAAAAAAAAAAATACGAAAGACTGATTGGAAGGGGATTATGACTAAATATGAAGGATATAAACTTTCCATCGCATTGATGGAAAATCATTTAGATTATTTGGAAAATATTATAAATGTATTTTATTACTGTTCTTGTTGGAGAAAACAGAAGCTGATATAAAACTGAAGGGCTAAAAACTTAGAGCTGCCCAGTAATATGAAGCTCCTCTTGATTAATGGCATAGCATCTGTGAGGTGCTGGAATCTTTATCCAAACACATTCTACATCTGTCTATAAGTAAGTAGGGTTTGTTAGATGTGGCTGCAGGGAATTTAGTGAATCTGTAACATATCCTATACATGTTTCTGGAACCAATTTAATGTCACCTGCACACAATGGGTGTGGGTGTCATCATGTTAGAAAAAACCATCACTACTGAGAAACATGTAGACAAAAATGGTTTACAGCAAGACCTGTGTATGTCACATCTCTTAAGACAGATTCTTGTTTATTTGTAACAAAATATAAGCCATACAATATCTTCACCAGCTTGCACAACACCCTGCAGACAGTCTGAATCCATAGCTCCATATATGAACTGTTTTCTTAGAAGATCTAAAAATGTAACTCACCTGACTGAGCAACAAGGCACCAGTCTTCCAATGATCTCTTGTTTGGGTGAGAGTGCAGTAACCGATGTTATAGTGCCAGTAACTATTAAAATCTTTATATGGCTTATGGCCACATCATGTTGAAATACTGGTTTCTGTAAAATCACTGAAGTTAAGCAATATCGAGCCTGGTCAGTACCTAGATGGGTGACTGCTTTGACTACTAAGTGCTATAAGATTGAAGGTGCAGGTGGTGCAATGGCTTGGAATTATGAATCGGATGTGTTTCAATTCCCATTGGGTTCGTTATATTCAATTATGCCCAAATTGAGAAAGGTATGTATCCACTTCTTCCCTCAGCTATGGGTTAATTAGTAAGATTTGTATCAGTAAATCATTATAATCTCAATAAATAAATAAAAATTCTTACAATCTAAAAATGTGCTGGCTTTAAATAACCTGCAAAGAGTTGATAAACTATAAAAAAAAAAAAATTTTTTAAATTTAAAAAAAAAAAAAAAAAATCAATCTTTATGAGAAAGTTCAATGATTAATGATATTTCAACTGCAATCTTGAAAGGTGACCAGATAATGTGACAATTGAATTGACAAGTGAAAGTAATATAACCTTTGATCAACATGTGAAACTGATTAACATGACCCACAAAGAGAGATTGGTAGAAACACAAAAATACTACTATCAAAATCATTGCAGAAATTCTAAGTACTGAAATCCCCTGCTTATAGAAATAGTATTTTAAGTTTATATATAATTCTTTAATAAGTTTGTTCAGTAAACTTTGAGAGGTGCTGAAAAAGTTCTAAGCCTGACTAAGAAACCCTTTACACACAAAAAAAAATTCTTATGTTTTGTCATTAGGTCAGAAGTAGAGCAGGTTAATAACTTTTTAGCAGAGAACCAAGTTCAAACATTCATTACATTCACTTACATGCTAGTACCCTTACGAAAAGTATGAATCCATCTCTTCTACCACCCCCAGCTATGGGTAAAATAGCAGTACATATTGGGTTCTATAACCTTGGGTGGCAACTGGTCTAGAAGAACAACTCTGAATTCAAAACCTGTGGGCCTAGTGTATGGACTGAGGGTGACCCAGAACATATTCAGTGGTCTTTGGTTGTTGGTAAAGAGCTTGAAGAGGATATAGGTGCTACCAAGTTATATGAAAAGTCCACTGAAAGGATCACAAAGAAGAATAATCAAAGCCTGGTTTTTCTGCCCTCAGGTCACCCCCACCAACCAATGATTGAAGTAGTCGATGAATTGATGATGATGATGAAGAACTGATGATGATGATGAAGATGAACTGATGATGATGATGATGAAAAAACAAAAAAATCTTTACATTTAAAAATTACATTTAAAATAGCAGAAAACTGTCCTTAAATGTCAGAACTTTTACACAGTATGTGAGAAAAATGACTCATAGCAATAATGCAACATTTTCCTTACATATTCAAAGAAATACAAATAAATCATAATTCATACCATGCAGCTTTTGTAGTTATCATCTTTGAAGGCCTCCCACTTTTGTAGACTTTATAGGATGAACAAAGAAAACTTATCTGTAAAATGTATACAAATATATAATAATTTCAGAATGTTACTTAAGTTTTATGTCTCATATTATTTAAGACATAATTCATAATAACTTACAGATGAAATTTAGTAATAAAACATTTGGTGGATTGTTAATCTTATAAGTATAAATTAAACATTAAATAAATTAGCATGAAAGAATGTCAAAGAAAAAAAAGTGTGATTTGATTTCTGCTTAATGTGCCTTCAACTACTATAGGGTTTTTTCAGGCCAGATAAAGGTTTTGAACCGTTGTTGTTTTAGGTATAGCTTGATGTTATATGTGGATCTGTGATAGATTTGGCCACAGGTTGGTGATTTTTTTGATTTTTTTTTTAATCAGTTATTAAATACTGGTTTCTAGTACAAGTTATTTTGTTCACTTTTTGGTACAATTTTGTTATTAGTCTGCATTGTTATTTTTAGAAGGATATTCATGAAAACTGAAATATCTTTTTTTCAGTTTTCAAAATATATTAATGGTTTTATGTAGTTTTGTTGGAAATTTTTATAGTTTTATATTTTAGTATAAAGTTTGATTTCCTTTAAGATGTTAAGGATATTATCTGGTTTATTTTTTTTTGAAAGAGTTCTTTTGTAGCATTTGCTTGATAATATTTTGTTTGAATTTGACTGAGATGATGGCAACTTATGAGTATATGTTTGACTGTGAGAGGTGTTTGACATCTGTTGCATAATGGGGTAGAAAAAGGAAATAAATTTCTATGACATCACCATGGTAATCATTCTTTTGTAATGTAGAAAATGTGATATATGAAGGAATAAGATATTGTATATGAAAAGGTTTGGGCCTGACTAAGCATCATCATAATTGTGATTTTTGGTCAAGGCAAGCTTGAGATTAATCTTGTACAAAGTAGGGCTGATTCTGTTTACCTCTACAGTCACAAACAGAAAACATACTAAGACTTGTCATAATGTTTTGAAGACAGGTTTTATAAGGCCAGTATTTCAAGCACACAGAGATTTTTTATTGAGACACAATCTGTAGGAAGCTTGCTATTCAAGGCTTTGAGACCCCATCCTATCCTTTTGAGAATTTTTGTAAAGAGGCATTAGCCAATTGCCCAGTAGTAGCACCCATATTAGGTATTGCCAGCCATTAGTTCTGCCAGAGAACTCATCTGCCTGCCAAAGGGAGCAGTGCTTAGCAACTGCAATCCACCAACCTGATGTCACTGGTTTTGATGTATCCTTGGCATGAGGAGCTCAGGAGTTGCTAAGACTTGCTCAAGGTCTCACTCCAACCTAATGGATGGGAGTGTACCATTTAGTTCTCCATTGCAGAGCTACAAAGATCAGTCTCAAACCACAGCTCAAGTGAGGGATTGAGTCAACCTTAATCATAGCTTAATCTAAGTAATGTTGTGTGACAAAAATCAAAATAACAAAATATACAATCAGAAACAATTTCAAGCTCACATCAAATAAGCTAACACATTTTTTACTCAGACCTTTGGGGTTATGCGTGCACACACACGCGATATCATGTTAAACCATACTAATAATGATCGATAACTAAGTGTCTATTATAAACCAGCTAATAAAAATGATCTCAAAAATTTCTATCCTCACTATAACAAAATTGGAATGATTATCAGTTTTTATTTAAGAGCACTCACAATTTGTATCCCTCAATAATTACATCAAGAAACAAAAACATTGAAAATACTTTTAAACTCCTCCAATATCCTAATTATTTCATATTTAATGCTCATCATCAGCTTTATAGAATTAAAAAAAAAAAAAAAAGGATAAAACTAGACATGTAATACTATCTTCTAAATAAATTGCAATTAAAAAGAATTTATCAAATTATAATATAACATTTGTTACAACTACTTAAACAATAAGAGATTTAATTTGAAAGAAAATAATAACAGCATAAAATCTGAAACAAGATTTACAGAATTAATAGTAAAGAATGTCAGAAAAGGTACATAGAAGTACCTCAGAATTTAAATAAAATATATGAACACAAAACAATATACTCAATAGATTAATTATTCATTTTAAGTCTTACCATAATATTTACATATTTAATTAAAACAGAAAGGCAAAAATATATAGAAAGTGCAGTAATTTCTGAGTCTTACATGGTAAATTTATGTCCAAGATGATACAGCATGTCACCAAGATAATTAAATCACATGCTGGAAATGATCCCAGGTCAACCCTGCACCTGGCTTCTTTGGTTTGATGTGAAATTGAGTGCAAAGCCTATTTTAGTATAATACTCCAAAAACAAGCCAGCAACTTTAGCACAAATACAAATTAATCGCACTAAGAATTATTTAAAAATTATCAACTTTAGCAAAAGTGCGAATATTTATCAATCTCTTATCTGTTAAATAACACTTCCAAAAATGCACTGATATAAATAAAAAGTAAATATCAGCTTCTTGTCATATTGTTTTATTTGATCTTCATGTTATATTAAACATAAAAGAATTTACAAGTGAGAGAATAGAAGCCAACTAAAATCTATTAATGTTAGTGTACAATTCTTTACTTTCACTATTGCAATGCAAGTGCATTTGTACCCAGCATTTTTTTCCTGCCTCATTCTAGCTTATTCAGAAATCTCCACTCATACAGAGTCAGCTAACAGTGCCACACCCAACATTGTCCATCCACTTATTTTGTTACTGCAACTACTGTAACTTCCTCAAAATATGGTTCAGCTTTCCTTAGAGACTTTCGGACATTTCTTCCTTATTTTGGAAATGTTAGAAAAAATTAAAAACAAAAAAAAAGAGACACACATTATACAGTTATACACTCAATCCAAAATGTGTGTGTGTGTGTGTATATATATATATATATATATATATATATATATATATATATATATATATATATATATACATACATATATGCATACAGATTTTATGATGCTGGTCAATTTTTTTTTTTTTTAATAAAATTGGTATTAACCAATGTTAGTAAAATTTTCCAGATATATCTTGATTTATGTATTGGTAATATTTCCTTATAAGGAAACATTAAGCATTCACTGACTGAGCAGCCAGTGTCACTGTTGGTTGAAATTTATAAATCTTTCTCTTAAAAATGAATTTTTAAGGAAAATAGGTTTTTAAAGTCCAGTAACTGTTATTGGTCTTTCCATATTGATTGGGGGGAGTGGATGTCTTCCTTCCTAATCTTTTGTTTGAAGTAGTGTGGAATGTCGATATCTTTATTATGTCATTATTTTTGCTTTGAGCAGATTTGATATCCATTCTATCTGTTGCTAATGTTGAATGTTTTCAAGTGATGTGGTTTCTGTTATTTAGTACAGGTCTTTATGGAACAGTCTAAAGCTTTGAAGAAGGATGATCCCCACTAAAATCTACAGGTTTCATTTGCTGAAATCCATTTTAAACTATTGATCTGAGAAAACGGTTATATATAGCTGACATTATAGATATTTCTGAATGAGTTTTGCACCATGCATGCACCCATATGAAAGGTTATTTAAGAACATGACTATTTTTTAGGTTAATGATTTGGTTTTGTTGCAATTTGCAATGTTAGGCAAAACTATCCCAAGAACAGCCTATTCTTATATCCAATACCAAATTAGTTATGAGGTTACTAATTCCACATCCTGGATTTTTATGATGGATTTAGGGTAGGTGCTATCATTCCAATTCTTGATTATAGTTTATCTTGAGTCCTCTTTCTTGGAACACTCGGTAGAGGATGTTGATTTTTTTTTTTTTTGTTCAAGATTATTTATCAGTTTATTGGCTTCCTAAGTTTCGAAGAGAAAAATGCAAAATTTTACATGGAGAATAAGTAACATTTTTGTTATTTCAGCTAAGTTATAAAATAAGCTTTACTAATATTTATTTTTTGCCATACTTTCTATGTGTGCGGAGGAGATATGTCCTGACTCCTGTAACCCTTTAAGGTTCTAAGAGCACCACATGTACTGTGGCAGTGGTGTTTCTTGGACCAGATAGCCTGACAAAGCCTCTTTAGGCTAGTTTTGAACTGACTTTTCCTCCTCCTAGACTAATTATCCTCTCAAGGCAAGAGAGCCCAGTCTTCTGTGGGATTTAATCCACAGCTGGAGAGAAAATAGATTGATGGCTTTTTCAAAATCTTTAGTAAAAAGTGAATGAAACAATACAGAATGAGACAGAAATTGAACTCGTTATGCTTAATTCATTTTCCACACTGATAACCATTATATGACCTGCACATATCCATACACACAAACTTACACACACAGAAACAAGTAAATTCATAGCAATATTCTGCACATATTCCATTCAACATTATGTAAAATATTTAATTTTTCTTTAAATATTTATGATGAAAACTAAAATTAACCTTTTATATGTAATTAAACATTAATTTCATGAATGCCACTTTATTGCCTAAATTAATCACATATCACTCAAAGAAATCCATTTTATTTTTATAGCTTAACTGAAACAATTTCATTGGTGAGTATTATCAGCCTGAAGCCAGATTTGTGTAGAGGGACATTTTTAAATTTCTATTCAAAACAAATGCAGAATTTAATTGCAGTGATTAGCAGATGATAGCTCACCTTAATGAAAATTAGGAAGGAATTCTCTTCAAAATCATTTCATTAGTTTCTGAGAAAATATTATCACACATGAAAACAAAATGTATGATTTTTAGCAAGAGAAACAGGCAAAGATTCAAGCTACAAATTGGGAAAAAGATTGAGCAAGTACAGAAATTTAAATATCTGGGAAGTGTTTTAAATGACAATGGTAAATGTGAGAGAGAAATCAAAAAGCACATTGGAATAGTGAAAGATGCTTTCCAAAACCTAAACAAAATATTAAGATACAGGAAAATTTGAAAAAGAGTTCTGAACTGCTATATGACATCAATCCTCCTATATGGCAGGGAATGCTGGACAATTTCCTCACAAATGA
>CAHIKZ030000187.1:512500-635000 GCA_903632075.3 Acanthosepion pharaonis | reverse complement strand
TAAAAATAATACATATCAATGAAAATAAAATAAAATAAAAGCCATATAAATAGGAACATATAAATATGTAAATAGAGCAAATAAATAAAAATAAATAAGTAAATATATTACACTTTATGACACCTATTATTTCCTCCAAAGTTTGAAAATCTCTTGCAAAAATATATCTTCTGTTTATTTTATTTTTTTTAAACATTTCAACCCAATCAAAGTGGGAGTGCCATAGCATGCGGGGGGGGAGGGGTTACAGAGAGTGAAAGTAAGAGTAATGAAGGGTGTTTGAGGAAAGGATAAAGAGAAGGATGGGGATTAAGATCAAGGCATCAGAAGATGTCGATTGACATTACATTTTTTGAAGATTATAGCTATCAGGGAAGCAAGTAAGAGGAAAAGAGTTCTAATGTCGGGAAGTGCAAGAGAGGAAGCTGTTAGGATAGAAGAGCAAGCTACATTTAACTGTTTCGACAGTGAAAGGGTGGGACCAAGATGCCAACCTAGTAGCACGCTTAAATTCATGCAGTTGGAGCACCAGTGAAAATAGCTTGTGGAATCGCGCAGGAATTCCACCAATTTTTACGTGCATACGCAGATTGCACCCCTTCCTGTCACATTCGGCTAGACATAGTAGTAAACCAGCCTGTTTGTTGCCAACGTGAGGTTGCTGGTTGCTCCTGATTCCAGCTAGAACGGAATTTGAAGTTTTCTCGCGCATTTCTCTGACGTCACTGACAAACTTTGTTTTTCAAGTCAGTCGCGGCCTGTTTCCAGAAGAAGAAGGTCGACTCATTTATTTCGTGCCCCTTGCCCATACGCGGGCCGGAATATCTTAACTAACCAAAATCTTCCTAGTGACTCCTTGGTTCATTATGCTGAATATTTTTCCTGTGATTGCAACTTGTT
Source organism: Acanthosepion pharaonis (assembly GCA_903632075.3). NCBI lineage: Eukaryota > Metazoa > Mollusca > Cephalopoda > Sepiida > Sepiidae > Acanthosepion > Acanthosepion pharaonis. The sequence continues at coordinate 634,100 of CAHIKZ030000187.1, read as the reverse complement.
TCGAACAACATGTTTGAACCTTCCTCCATTTTCTACCGGAGAATGTAGAGTCTACGACCCTGTCGTCATCACACTTTTAAGACTAATTCCTTGTCCTTCAGCAAGCAACTTGTTCGAACTTTCCTCCGTTCTCTATTAGGGAACGTAGAGTTTTTCGACATGGTCAATTGATGAACTTCACCTACCTCTTTTGATTTCTCACCTTTACGAACCAGTTAAAAAAAAAAAGATGACATTACACACACATTATAAAACCTCGCAGTGAGTATTTTTCCTTGTTGTGTATGCTTGTACCTTTTGTATAAGAAGATTATATTCCAGAACTTTCCTTCTGAAGAAACTTTTCCCGCCTTAGCCATTTTGATTTTCGTTTTGGCACGGAACATTAACATTCTATTACTGACTACTAGTCAATACATTATACAATTTGCCTACTGGCTAAGAACTGGTTTTACTTTTTCTGATAGTCTCCACTGTCTGAGACAAAATATTTGTTATTAAAATAAAGTTTTATATTTGTTTTCTACCAGACTCGTTTTCGTCGTTTCCTCCTGGCTATCTATATTTTACTATTTTTTATGCACATATTAAATGACCCTTTTTCCTCACTAAAGATCACACATTTATTATTTTTACTTTGTTAGTGGATTCAGTAGTCGTGAGTAGTGTCTGGCACAAGGCCACCTTTTTGTAGGACAGCACTGCATTCTACCGGGTCTGCTACAAGCTCATCAGAGCAGTTGCCATGAAAATATATGTAGAAAAGATAGAGTGAAGCCATATTATGTCTGTGAAAAAGTGACTGGAGTCGAGATGCCAGGTCAGGACCTATCAGGTTGCATATGTCTTTGGATTCTGTTAAGAACCTTGAGATGAACAGCTGGAGCACCAGACTATATATGGCAACAGCATTCAATGCAAGGATGAATGGTAGATTTGAAGGATGGACTCAGATGAAACAAACATTCTGGCATGACACAAAGAACCAATTTTCTTTGCGGTAGATGAAGCTATTGATTCAATATAGTTGTTCCACCTCAGGTCAATAGAAAATGTGAGATCAAGAAGGCACAGAGAGATGCTCTCATGAAGTTGAGCATCGGCCATGCTGATAGGAGGCAGGGAGGTTTCTCTGTGGTGGGTAAATGAGAGTAGTTTCATTATAAACACCAAAGCAAATTTGTAGTCTTTGTATCATATGTATTTTTAATGCTTAATCAGTTACCATCTAACATTTAATTCATTTTGACCATTTACAATTTTGGCATAATAACAGGAACTTTATTTTAAATTACCATTTTGTAAACAATATTCAGAAAATAATTTGCTTAAAAGGTTTGTCTGGTGACAATCATCACAAGTATAAATAGTAACTAATTACCAGTCATATGATGGTCTATTCGTTAAGCAAAGGAATCGTTTTCTATAGATACTACCAATTATAATTTCTAATATATGATCTCTTTTGCAAATAAAGCCAAGCTGAAATGTTTATTTGCTTTGGCCACCCACTCAACTTAATGTATATGAAATTGTCTTAAATGTAAATTAGAAAAATGTCCATCCAAAAATTAAAATTTTCTTCAAAGACAATTTCATGAAATCTCCTTTAGAGAACAAAACAATAATTAGTATATTAAAAAAAAAAAAGCAGCACAATACAGATTTTGGATAATGTCCAAAGTGCTTTTACATTAGTATTACCCCCTCATATAATCATTTTATCAGATCATAAACATTTACCTTAATTACTGACAGTTTACCATCTCTTTTCTTCTAAAATTCAGTGCATTTCTAGAGTCAAATCCTTATCAATGCATTTACATCATATATATTTTTAAACCATACATATTTTTCAATGTATTTTCATAATACTTACCATATTTACTCGAGTGTAGTCCAAGTTTTTTATGATCAGTATTTTATACAAAAAATAAAGAGTCACATTATACCCAAGTAATTATTTTGAAGTGGTTAAAAATCATGCATTTTCAGTCACAAAAAAAATCACGTATTTTTGGTTGCACTATACACGGGTAATTTTTTTCCTGGAGGAGTTAAAATTCAGACAAAAATAAAAATTCAGGGGTTGTACTAAACATGAAGTTGGCTTATATAGTCAAGTATGTATGGTATTCTAATTCCAGATCATTCTTAATCTATTTCTTCCTGATTTTCAATATACAACATTTAAATTTGCTATATCAAAGCATTCACTAATAACTGCCAAATTTATTGTTTACTTAACAGATTTTGTCCCTATCAACAGAAATGTGTAAGGAAATAGTGAAGTAGGGATAAAGTCAGTGGACAGCAATAAGAAAATCCCATATGTCATATTTTGATCAATCAACATTAAAGTACACCTTGGTATTAGGAAGATCCTTTTAACGGACATTAGTAGTAATGGACAAAATCTGGAGCAGCCAACTCAGTTTGTAAGTCCCACACTCTATGGACGGAGTTATCGCAACACTGGATACAAGCTGCTGTTTCGCAAGTTGACTGCTAGATGGTGGGATATCATTTTATTTACATTAGTGAACCACATGTGTAGCTAATTGCTCCATGGGTTTTTCCCCTATTTTTTTTTTTACATACCAGTGTGTTCAAGTAATAGTTACTAGTCTTGAAATTTGACTTGACTTTTTACTAATCAGTTTGCAAAAGTGAATATGTAAACATACAATAAGTACCTCTCTTTTTCACTGACTGGACAAATCACTCCAACATTGAGTCTTAATTCTCATTTGCATAGGTGTGCTTAAAAACTGGGAAATGTTGAATGTTTTTGCAAGAAAAAAAAAAGAAAGATGGTAACTAACACTGTGGTGAGAAAGGAAGACAAATCCTATTTCCAATATGTTTGCTTGTTTATTCAGGAATTCCTTTACAGCGTCTGGTTGGATAGGTAGATGACACTTGGAACAAATTCTGATACTTCTGTCAAAACAGAATAATGGATAAGTTCCACCAAGAGTTGGCTTGAAACTACTCTTTAAGAGGTAGCATTGAAACTCTCTCTGATGAGTAGCCCTGTACCTCACCAATAGACTGTATTGGAACTATCTTCATTTCTAACTGTGACCGTTTATATAAGTGGAACTTTCTAACTTCCAGCCAAGCAGCATTTGTTCCCAAAAGTTTCAATGTATTTATTCATTTATTTTATTTCCTGTTGGTCTGTGTGTGGCTACTTTGAAAATTTTATTGTCATCATAAAAAACACTAAACACTCCAGACAGATAAAATCATTTACTGTCCACTTTTAAGTCGGTGTCCTGATCATGGCCAGTTTCCATTGTGTTACAAATATATTTGGTTGGAACAAAATATAACAACGTTTTTGTTTTGTAGAAGTGTGATCATTGACTTCATATTGTTCCTTTCTGTTTATGAGTGTGTGTGTGTGTGTGTGTGTGTGTGTGTGTGTGTGTGTATGTGATTATATATGTGTAAAACTTTCAGATAGAGTATATCTATAAAAGAACAATATGAATAAAGACAAAACAAAAACTTGATTAGGTTAAAAATTAGTCATTTACTATCAAAATTGAGTGCAACATCAACCATACTTGGCAGCTAGAGTCAACTTTCAAACAGACAATGCACAACTGTTTCCAATATGCTTCTGGTGATTTGTATCTCAAAGAAGAGCCTTGTCATGGTTGCATGTCACCATATGATGAAGAATTAGGGATACCATGGAAACTCATGTAGAAATGGACAGCTAGGCATTGAATGCAAAGTTAATGGATAGCACATACAACAGTTGCAAAATATCTGATGTAAATCAGCAAAGTAAATAAAATGCAGATTTTGTTGATGATCAGCACTTTGCACAATTTGACACTTAATGCAATTTGCTTGTTTAGTTTTAAAAACTGACCATTTTCTTGATGGTGAGTTTCTTGCTTGTGCATTCTGTATCACAACACGAAACAGGGGTTTTCTTAGGATGATCTTCACAATGTGATGGTGCTGTAATCCATAACAACTTGTTGCAACCTTCCAGACCATCATGTCAGAATCCTTTTGTGATTTGGAAGTAATACATCAAAAGTTGTAAACATTTTATCCAAGAGTTGTCAAGAAAAAGTGAGTCCTATCATACTGGAGGATAATGAAGGACAGTTTTTTTTAATATTCATTCAGCAGAAACTGAAGAATTCAGGTGTCAAGGTCCTGTCTCACTTTCCTTACTTACTAACCTTTTCCTCAACCAATTATCACTCTTTCCAGGTCTTTATATGTGGTATGTGTGTGTGTGTATATATATATAATAATAATAATAATAATAATAATGGACTCTCTTATCGTGAACGATAAATAAGGGTCAGCAGTGGATAGTGCCTTTCATTTTACACTTATGCATGCTAGCAGGGGCTATTGTGGAGAAAATCAGGTAAGGGAAAGATATCTGATTTGTGCTTTCTTAAGCGTGATACTTGCCCAGCCTTGCTGAGGGCGACAAAACCACACTGACAGATGAAATTTGGTGAAGAAGAATTTTGATGGTGTGTCTGCTTCAGCGCTTGATGAAGCTGATCATGGTACTTTAGTCTACTGTCTTCAAAACCATTTAACTTAATGAAACATGTCTTATGCCATTCCTTTCGGTTTGACGCTTGGACTGCCCAGATTTTCAGATCAAAGTTGAGACATTTCAAGTTGTCTTTCAATTTGTCTTTGTAGCATAAGAGTAGACATCCAGTTGAACACTTGGAGTTTGGTAGCTGTTTATACAGCACCTTTTTTGCAAACCTAGGCTCATCCATTCTGACATGACCAGCCCACCTAAGTTGTATCTTTGCTGGAATGGTTTCACTTCCTGTGACATTGTTACATTTCTTCAGTATTGCACTATTCTTGACCCTGTCATCCCATTTTATATCACATATGGCACAAAGATATCGCACACACATGTGTGTGTGTGTGTGTGTGTGTGTGTCAGCAGATGTATATCAATGCAGATTAGGTCAAAATACCTTCTGGCAGTTTGCCAACTCTCATGATGAAATAAATTCTTTGCTGGGCCATTGACAACATTGCGTCAATTCTAATGTTGTTTAAGTTGTGTTTAAATTTAATTATGAAATTTTAAAGCATCTGACTCAATATAGCTATTTATTTAATAGATGAATAAATTCAACAAAACCTGCAGACTTAATTTAAGAATTGTCCATGCAGCATAACCAGTTCTTATCAATAATAATTAACTAAAGATCCATATCCAATGCAGCACGTTCCCATTCTACCAAGAGAAATAAGATCAGAAGAGTGTTTTGATTCATTTAGCATTAACTGAATGGCCACTGTAGCCATAAAGTACTTATTTGAATCCAAATGTATTTTTCCTATAGTAAATCAAATTAAAATCAAATTGACTTGTAATGTCTTCACTATGGCATATTACATTTTAATTTTTTCATGGTGGATTAAGTGTTACTTAGATTGTCTAGAAGGTTCTGTTTATTGCCAGGTAGTGATTTATCATGCAAAATTTTCATCATTTTATTTTCTACGATAACAGTATTTTTGGTTGATTTTGTTTAGTGGCATAAGCTCTATGGGTTACTTAATGCTGAAATCTAAATATTTTCAACACAATTTTATGGCTTCAACTAGTTATATTTTGAACACAATTATATGCCTCCACCTACAGATAAAATATATTGTTGGTAATTCTACTATAAAGAGGTATTGTTGGTAATTTTACCAAAAAATGTATTTTTATACTTTCAGTGTTTTGTTTGGAGATAAGAACAGGATCTTTATATTGAACTAACATTTTTTTTAAAACAATATTCCTTCTGGATACCCCACATTTGCATAGACTTGTGCCAGACTAGGATTAATAAATATATTTTGCTGGCCCATATTAATTCAGCTTTTGTGAAAATACTTATTTTGCAAATTTGGTAATTCTGATGAATTCGTTCTTCCTCCACCAAATATTTCTGAAATTTGACGAATTCGTTGTATATTTTTCATCTTGCCTTTAACTATTTTTACAAAAAAGTGTGACCTTTATATATTTAATGTATTTTTATGATGTTTTATTATGCAGAAAAATACATTTTATATTAATTTCTTTATATTCAAACAATTCTGATTTAAAATACCAAAACCAAAATGCTAATACAAAATGTATAAAGTGTAATAACATGTCTATTCAAATCAGTTTTAGATGCCTAATCCAAGTTGCAGGGTGGGGGGTTAATAAAGACTGGGGAAATCACTTAAAGAGTCAAAAAATATAAAAATTTATATAATAAAAAAAGAAATGTGAAATACTGTCAAAATAATTAAAGGCTAGATAAAAAAAATAATATAATGGATTAGGTTTGTTTTGCATTTTGAGGAGGGAGTATAAAAATTTATATTATAAAAAAGAAAAGAGTTTTGGCTTTCACAGCAAATGACTGGACTGTTTCTGGGAACTCAATTATGACGAAGTAAAAATCAACAATAAAAGAAAAAGCAGAAGAAACAGAATGAAGATTCTTTAAATCGAGAGAGATTATATGATTATCTTTCTATAGTTATTTGTGAAAGTTTGTCACAAGTATTTGAGGTATTAACCTTGATTTCAAACTTATGAAAATTTGAGATTTATTTCAATTTTGAATTTCAGTTTGTAAAACAGAACTGTTGTCTAAAAACAATACAGAAACCCAGTGACATCTGTGAGAAGTTTTCCTCTCAACTAATTTGAATTTATTGAAGTAAGCAAATATTTTGTTGATGATAATAATCGTTTTATATGACCCCAATAGAATTATAATTAGAACTTATCTTGCCTAAATGTTTTGTGCACAAAGAAAAATGTTGTTTTATTATAAATTTTGTATTATTATTTTATGTCATTAATAAATGTAAATTTCTTAAAAACTGAGTCTTGTTTTTCATTCGTGCCATTCATAATACTAGGGATAGGAGATTTCATGTTTTCTCTTCTCTCCCCAGAAAAATCCTTCTAAAAGGGAAAAATAAGCAAGGTGATGTTAAATGTCCTAAACAAAAAAAAAAAAAAATGCCCCTTCCTACCATCCATTAAGTTCCTAAAAGTACCGAATTTAAAATACCAAAACCAAAAAGCTAACAAAAATGTACAAGCTCTTTAAAAATGATCAAAACTTACTATGTATGTTATACACCATTTTATGTTCATCATTAGGTGATAATGAATGCAATACATTTTTAATGACTGGAAAAAAGTAGCCATGATATTTCTTCTTGATTTTTATGTTCTTAGCATGAATTTTTATAAAAGATATTTCATTACTTCATACAGTCCATTATATAAAAAAGTAATACATGTCCCAGTTTGGCCATATCAAATGCAATCCTGACTAAATTTTAAATTGAAGAACAACTGACTAATTCAGCTTATTACTTGATAAGTTCCATATTATGATGCATAATGCATCATAATATATTTAGCAGTCTCAGATAAACTTTGTTATATAATTGTCCTACCATCGACATTAATGCTCAGATTTTGTCACTAAGAGTATTGAATTAGCACAACTAATGGAATCTTTTTAGAAATTGGCATGCTCTTTCACACCAAATGGCTAACATTTTAATGAAATTAAGCAAAGCGAAATTCACCCATAATGGCTATCTTTACATTTTTAATGAGCTTAGTAAGACAGATGAAATGGTTGTGCTTAGGTGATATGAAACTAAGATGTAAAAAAAGTCTTTATACAAAAATGCTAAAGTAGTTCATAAACTCAATAAATACAACCACAATTCTTTTATGTCAGTTTTTAGTAGCACTAGTTACAAGCAACTTAAAACACTGAGCTCAACAAACATTAGTAGCTACTTCCATAAATCAATGAATAATTGACTATAAAGTCTTTTTTTCTATCTAAAATATCCAGTACCAAAATGGCCACTTCTGAGAAAAGCTTGTTTATCTGGTTCTGCAGGAAAGCACAATGAAAAGTGTACTAAACATTTATGGTTAGTAAAACTAGCTTGTTAACCATCACCATGCCAGATGCTCAATATGCATAGATTTTAGAAACAAGTTTTATATGAATGATTTTCTACAAAACTTTAAAATTTCAATAAAAAATGTGCAGGATTAACTTGTATTTAAAATTGATTATAATTCTTTTAAAAGTTACCTTAAAACCTAAGTATATCTTTGAAGCCCTTGATGCATTTGGAGTATCTAATGCTATAATATGAAGAACAGAAAGATGATTATGCCTGAATAAAAAAGTTCATGGTTATATATTATTTACAGTCTATTTGATAAGTCTGGAATTCTTTTAAAAGGTAAAAATAGAGAATGGGAAAAACTAGCATAATTTCTAAATCAATATATTTGTGGTATATCAATAAAAAAAATTCTGATAAGACAAAACTGCAAAGAACAGAATTAAAAAAAAAAAATACCAAAAATGTTTTTTTATAAATAGAAAAAAATCTGAGGTGTCAGAAAATGATAAAAACATTAAGTTTTTGTTTGTCATGAGGCAAAAATGGTCATGTCTTGAAAAAGGAACTGCAATCATTATGTCACCTCCAACCATTTATGTCATATGCCAAGCATTTATACACCAAATTAACATCAGTTAAAGTTGCTATAAGTGAAATAGAATGGAAGACAGTAGACACAGTTGAAGCTACAAGAAAACAAATAGATTTCATGACCTTTTGCATATAATATTAGTGAATAAAAGACCAAAAGGTTATATATATAAGTGTGGATATAAACCAAATAATGAGATATTAGCAACTGTATATGCATGCAATAGTGCACATATACAGATAAGCAAATAAATATTTACTTAATGGTATAAACAGAGCTATGAAGTATATATTATAAAATGAACCACTTAATACAGTTGTTTTTTTTAAAAAAAAAAAAAACAACTGTATTAAATGGTTCATTTGCCATTCATGCCTGTCAACTTGGGAAACCATGAAACTAACTTGCACTACAAACGTAGGTATGTTAAAAAAGACAAAGAGCAGGTAAGCCAGTTGAACTCTTCCAGTCAATAACAATCTTCAAATATTTAAATACATCATCAATTGTCATCTGTCTGCTTCTTTGAATCCTGTACTTATTATTCAGACATGTTTTCTTAGTTTGTGTCATGGTCAATAACACTTTACATCTTAGTAAAAATATTTTTTTCTTTCTTTCTGCATTTTAAACATTAGATTCATAATGTGTGGTTGAAATCTGTTGTATTACTGCCCCCTGGTGATAATCACAGGTAGTGAGATTTTGAATTACTACCCCCAGATGATAATTATAGATGGTGCAAGATTTGAAAGAATCCATCTCTTTCTTGGTAACTTTTCATAGCGAAAAGATTTTCTTCTTTTGCTTCCACAAAAATATAAGTACCTCAACTACAGACTCTGAAGAATGCTTTGAACTCTTCACATTTCATTTCTCCTTTTGTCAAATATGTCCTATCAATAGATTTGTTAATTCTTTGTTTAAATTTTATGTCTTATTTTTCCTTTGGACTCACATATCTGCCAAAAATTGATTGCTGGCCAAATGTACCAGGATCATATGAAATTTCATCAAAAGTGTTGAAGCCTGCAACAAATTTTATGTAATTAGCATTTACAAATCAAGGATCAGTGAAAAACACATTTATCAGCTTATATATATTTTTTTAAATTTTTCAAAAAAATTGCAGATGAGTATTTTTAAAATATTAATAATAAAAAAATTTAAACTAAGTTACCTCCCTTACATATCCTTAGCATAAATTGACTATAACAGAGTGTGTTCATGCACATTTACAAAAAAATCCGCAACTATCAAGTACACTAATTTTTGTGTTTCACTTCACCTCTGAAGATGATCTTGGATGAGATTGAAAGTACTTGGAAAAATAAAAGAAATAACCAAAACTATGGTGTTTTTCTTACTCAGTTTTGTAACAGCACTAAGAAATTGGTCTGTGAATTTGAAAGGATTAAACTGACATAATATGTCTAGATTATTCAACCAAATATTCTTGAATATATGTAAGTTCACTTATTTAGTCTACTCAGTTTTATGGGATTACATCCACTTGTCAGAAGACATGATTGCAAATTGAACATATCAAATCCCTAATGAGTTAGTGTAATTTCCACAGAGTAGGGACAATATAAGGTAACATTTAATTTTACTTTAACTATTGATGCACTCTCTTGAGATTCACTACTTTAATTAAAAGACTGCTTGCCTTTAAAACATCATCTTCCAGAAATACACTGGTTCACCTTTTTCTTTTTCCAAAACATAATTTTGTTGTTATTGTTCATATATTAATATTTCAATTTTCAAGATCATTAACAAAACTGATCAGCCATACTTCAACTTATTACATGTTAATTTTGCCAACTTCTTTAGAAAAAATATACTGGAAGAGAATCATTGTACTTAATGAATGTTAGCTTGGAAAAAAAATCTCTAAGCCTGTTTTTTTTTTGTGAATGCAGCATCACGTTGCTTCATAATATAAACATATATAGAAATTGCAATATTCAATGATTTTGGAAGTACTATTCTGAGTTTTGATTGTTTTTTTTTTTTTAATGAATGAATGCTCACCATGTGGATCTATATTAGAAGACATACTCAAAAACATACAGAGAACTTTGTTGAAGGGAAACCACTACTAAGGGGTGTAACGTCTATTAAATGTGATCCATTTGTGATTCCCACATGAAAAGAGCACAACAGCAGACAATGTTCATATAGGATGATGAAAAAATGTGGTATGAAACACCACCAACCTAGGAGAAAGTATGACAATAAAGAGAGAGAGGAAGAAAAAAGAAAGAAGGAGAAAAAAGAAAAAGAGGGAGGAAGAAGAGAGAGGGGAAGAGGAAGAAAAGTGAGAGAGAGGAAAAGGAAGAAAGATAAGAGAGAGAGGTGAAGAAAAGAGAGTGAGAGGAAAGAGAAAGAAAGAGAGAAAAGAGAAAGAAAGAGAGAGAGGGAGAGGAAAGAGAAAGAAAGAGAGAAAAGAGAAAGAAAGAGAGAAAAGAGAAAGAAAGAGAGAAAAGAGAAAGAAAGAGAAAGAGAAAGAAAGAGAGGGAGAGAAAGAAAGAGAGGGAGAGAAAGAAAGAGAGGGAGAGAAAGAAAGAGAGGGAGAGAAAGAAAGAGAGGGAGAGGAAAGAGGAAGAAAGAGAGGGAGAGGAAAGAGGAAGAAAGAGAGGGAGAGGAAAGAGGAAGAAAGAAAAGAGAGGGAGAGGAAAGAGGAAGAAAGAAAAGAGAGGGAGAGGAAAGAGGAAGAAAGAAAAGAGAGGGAGAGGAAAGAGGAAGAAAGAAAAGAGAGGGAGAGGAAAGAGGAAGAAAGAAAAGAGAGGGAGAGGAAAGAGGAAGAAAGAAAAAAATGAACTTAAATGAGTTGTCAAATATCGTACCACTACCCTACCAGGGTGGAGGCATGGAGGAGTAATGGATAGAGGCTCGGATTGAGAAATCAGAGAGCCAGGATCGAATTCCAGTCGAATCCATTACATTCACTTACATGCTAATACTCTTGGGGATGGTAAGAATCCTCTTTTTCTCCTCCGCACCCACAAGCTATGGGTAAATAGGTCTACTGCAGAAAGAAATGGCAACCTACTGCGAGAAAAAATCTGCCTCAGTCATGTATCGAAAGATACATGATCACCTAAGCTTGTATTACGCATGGCACATAACTGACTGACCCTACCAGAACTAAATGAGTCAACAAAAATCACTGTGAATAGCTCACAAACCAAATTATAAAAACTACCAACAACAATTTACACTATAGACATTCATGTAACCTGACAAATAAACTGTCTGAAAGATTATATATGAGAAACACCTTAAAAAGAAACAATTTAAATCTAATCCTGTAAATGTTTGCACTATATCATCAATCAATTTTGCTTGTATAATAGTTTTGTTTGTTTGTGTTTTACAGCATATCAACTTCGTTGGGTTATTTAATGCCAATAATAGATATCCGGGCCTCGATAACTAGATAGAAAGCTTGTCATTCATAATTCGATATAAAGATATATATGTTGATATTTACACCTTGACAATCAGATAGATAGCTTGATAATCACACTTTGACATATAGGTAGATATTCTGATATTCCGGCTTTAAAGGCTCTTGCAAGTACTTTAGCAGAGCTTAATCGTGACATTGGGTTAAGTTATAAAAATGAAAAAAAAAAATTTTTTTTTTAAATTTTGTTATGGATGCCGATTTCTGAAAGGAAACTGTATATCTTGTTGGTGTCTGTCTCTTCAAAGACTCTTTTGAGGCTCTTCTTATGGTTATAATATTTTTGTCTTATTTTGGAGATAGTTCTGCACTTCAACATGAAGTGCTCCACTGTGAGTGTGTTTCCGAAGGAGTATTTTGGCGGATCCATTCTCCTCAAGATGTAAGAGTGAGTCAATTGTGAATGTCCTATGCGTAGTCTGGTCATAAGAATTTGTTTTCTTTGGGTATCATCAGAGTCCCTTTTCCATTGTTCTATTTTAGGTTTTATTTGATGGAGTTTACTTTTGGTTTGGTTTTCCAATATTTTCTGCCATTTCTCTTTGAGGAGTTTGTTTATTTCAGGTTTTAAATCTGTGTATGGTATTTTTATGTTTTTGTCTATGTTCATTTTTAGTGAGGATTTGGATTGTGTGTCCACTTTGTCCCCTCCTATAATTCCAATGTGGATCAGGATCCAGCAGAGAATGATGTTCTTTTCTTCCATATAGAATAGTTTGTGGAGGATGTTATTAATTTGTGGCTTATCCAGTTTTTTCCCTTTCAGGGATGTTAGTATGGATAATGAATCGGAGAGAATTATAAATTTTTTGGTGGGTGCTTCCTGAGATTACGTCTAGAGCAAAGCTGATTGCATGTGCCTCTGTTGTGAAGATTGAGCTTCCTATTGAAGGGAGGCGTTTCTTTTTAGTGGTTTCTTTGTTTATTGCTGCACATCCTACTTTATTTCCACTTTTTGATCCATCCGTGTATATTTTACAGTAGTTAGGAAATTTTTCCATTGTTTGTAATTATCCTTAAAGGTGGTGGGGTGAGTTCATTTTTTGGGAGGATCGTATAATTCAAGGATTATTTTAGGTTGCTTGATTGTCCATGGTGGAATGTTGGGAGTTTTAGTTTCTTGGATATTTGATATAGCAGTGTTTAGTTCTTCTACAAAAGGTTTTTTTCTAAGGCCAAAAAGTAGTATGGTATTTCCTGTTTGCTGATATTATTTATAGTAATTTAGGTCTATGGGTTATTTCTTTGGCTATATTTGTTGGGAGTGATTTTATTTTGGTGTAGTATTGTAAGGCTACTTTTATGTGTCCTAGGTGTGTGTGTGTGGGGGGGGGCTTTCACCTGCTTCTATGTATAAACTTTCTACTGGGGATGTTCTTAAGGCCCCTAGTACTAATCTAAGTCTGTGTTGGTAGGTAGCCTCAAGCATTTTTGAGTAAGATTTTCTGGTAGCCCCATATATAAAATCGGCGTAGTCAAGTTTTAATTGGAGTAAATGTCTCTAAAGTTTAATTAGGGTTTGTTTGTTCGCTCCCCATTCATTGTGGACTACTACCCAGAGGAGTTGTAGAACTTTGCTGCATTTTGTTTTCAGATATTTCAAACAGGGAATGGAAGTGAGTTTTCTGTCAAAAATTACTCTGAGAAATTTATGTTGATTCACTACTGGAATTTCTGTTCCATTTAGTTTCAAACATGGGTCGTTGTGGAACTTTCTTAGTTTACAAAAATGGATGCATTTTGTTTTTGTTTCTGAAAAAGTGAAACCATTTTTTGTGGCCCATTTTTGTATTGCGTTAATACATTGCTGAAGTTGCCTTTCAATTTTATTTATTTATCGGGATTTATATATAATAAGAAAGTCATCAACATAGAGGGAGTATCTGACTTCTGGACTTAGACCTAGATTGTATAAATCTTTTAGGATGCCATACCTCCATGTGGTATCATATGCTTTTTCTAGGTCAAAGAATACTGCTATTAGATGTTCTTTTTGGATAAAAGCTTCTCTGACAAAGGTTTCTAACCAAACCAAATGATGTATGGTACTTCTTTTTTTCTGAAAGTACATTGATAATCGCTGCTTAAGTTGCTTTTTTCTAGATACCAAGTTAGTCTGTTATTAACCATCCTTTCCACCATTTTGCTGAGGCAGCTTGTTTGCACTATTGGCCTGTAGTTTCCTGGTTCTGAATCGTCCTTGCTGGGTTTCAGGATGGGAATGATAATAGATTGTCTCCACAGCTCTGGAAAATGTTTTTTGTCCATATGTTGTTCAGCAGATTTAGCAGTAGTTGAAGTGATTTGTTTGGTAGCTTTTTTATGAATTGGTAATAGACGTCATCTGGTCCTATTGCCGTATCGCTAGCTTTTTTTAAAAGATTCCTTTAATTCCTCTATTGAAATAGGAAAGTTGTAGCTTTCGTCATTGTTGGATTTGAAATTTTGTCTTTGCTTTTCAGCATTTTGTTTAACCTTGATGAATTTTTGGTTTCCATTTGTGGCTGATGAGTTTTTTGAGAAAGTAGTTGCGAATTTGTCAGCAATGTCTACCCCCCTCCCGCTGAGTCATTTTGTTGTTATTGTTGGTGAGGTGTTTTATTGCATTAGAGTGGTATTTGCTGGCTATCTTCCTAACCATGTCCCATACAGTTTTTGTTTTTGTCACAGAGTTCAGTTTGTTGACATAATTTTTCCAGCTTTCATGTTTGCTGTCTTATTTTTCGTTCCCCCCCCCGTAGTTGTTTGACTTTTGACATGTTTTTCAGTTGTAGGCTGTTTTTAAAGTCTTTAATTTCCTGTAATTCAGTCTCATTCATCTGGTGGGATATACACCGAACAAATGCTAATTTGTCAGTGTAAAGTCACTTTTACAGCTGCTACCTGTAAATTTGTTTTTAAAACAATAAGACTTTGTGGTATGTCATTTCTGATTAGAATAGATGTACCCCCTGATGCTCAAAGACTAGAGTTTTTAATATAATTATATTGTTAGTAGTCTTTTATATTTATCTTTTCCTGAAGACATATAGCTGGGTTTAGGTCTGTAATTAGTAACAACAGTTCAGTTATGCCTTCACTCCTCTGAAGTTCCATTGTAGAATTTTGTGTGATCTTGAGTTCATTATGTTTTTTTTTTTTTTTTTTTTTTATATATCCATCTCTTCTAGGGATGGTGGGGTATTCTCAGTTGTCATGTTGCTAGGGTTTTTGTTTTGTTTCTTTTTTTTCCGGGGAGGATTTTGTTTGGCTTTTTGATCTGTTCTTGGAAGTTGATCGTTGGCTTGGCTGGCTTTTCTTATGAGTTTGTGTGTCTTTTTGAGTCGCATTTTTTCCATGGTGTGTTCTTTTTGAGAGTTCAGTTGTGGTCATGTTTTCTGATTGCTTCTCAACAAAATAGAACAAGAACAAAGATCTGTTTTGAGTTTTCGGGTTGTTTGCTGTAGATTCTTTGTCTTTGCAGGTCTGTTCAGTTTGGCTTCTGCTGAGGCTTTTGGTTTCCTCTTTTTGAGTTTGTTTTGTGGTATTTGATATGGAGGGTTTAGTTGTTTTTTGATTATTTTTAGCTGTTGTCATCATTTCAGGTTCAGTAAGTAGAATTCTCAGTTTATCTATTAAGGTTGAGATTTCTTCAGATTTGTAGTTAGTTTTTTCTTTTTTTGGATATTTAGGATGTTTATTTTCTGAGGTCAGTATAGAGGCTTATGTTATTGTGGGTGTCTGCATTTTGACAATTTTTCTTGCTTCGAAGAAAGAGATATTTTGTGAATATTTTGTTTTGTTGATTTCCTTTTCTTTCTGTCATACTTTACATTCTCTTGAGCCTGCAGTTGTGCTCCTCTTTGCAGTTTGGACACCTAGGTCTTTCCCTGCAATCTTCTGGATGTTCAGTCTCTGTATTTCCACATATTCTACACACTGGATCTCTGGCACAAGTTTCTTTGTGGTGTCTGTATCTTTGTCATTGGTAACACCTAAGTGGCATTGGTATGTAGGTCTCCACTTTTGCTATTGAATATCCAATTCTTATGTCCCTGGGTATTACAGGGGAGTTAAAGGTTAATATGTGTTGAAGTGTACCATTTTTTTCTTTAATAGTCATTCTTTTGACATCTTTTACTTGTTGGTTTTTTAGGTTTGTTTTTATCTCTTCCAGGGTGCATAATGAGAGTTCATGGCTTCTCACTACTCCTTTGGATGAATTTAGGGTTTCGTGTAGGTATGTTTTGATTTTTACCTTGTCAAAGGTTGTCAAGTTTAAAATTTTTTTGTGCATGTATTTTTGGATGCTTCGATTAGTATTGTTCCATTCTTCATTTTTTTTCACAGATTCTGATTTTTGGATGTCGGTTGAGATAATTTTCTCTATTTTATATTTTAAAAGGAGATATTTTGGTAAAAGGAGTATTTTCAATAGATTCTAATACTATGAATTGATGATGTGTTAGTTCATGCTCTGACTCGTTGTCTGAGCTTGATTCGATATGGGGTCTTTTTGTTGTTTTTTTTTGTTGCCATGTGGGTTTGTTTTTATCTTCATCTCTTTTGCTCCCCATCTCCTTGGAGCTCAGCAGTGGGAGATATTAGGGGGCAAGCCCATTCACCCTATTTTCTCAGGGATACAAAAGAGGTATACTCATATTAGTAGTATTTTTGCCAGAATTTCCAGTGTTTTTGTTTTCTTACCCCTGTTTTTATGAAAACTTTTATTTACTCCTTCATGTGGCTGATTTTTATGTACTAATTGATTGACTCTTGCCACCGCCTTCTGACACTTATTTAGGGAATATCATGTTGTTTGAAAGATATTTATTTTGTGAGGATAGGTGTTTGGTCTTGAAGTGACTAGCTGATTGGTCGGATCGGGCCTCTCTGACCTCCCGTCTAGCCCAGGTAAAGGCCAAAGCAGCGTGTTGCAGGGCATGTATAATAGTAATGCTCTTCTATTGATATGGATATCAGTAAGTTGTGCATCATCAAAACCAAAAAAAAGTAAAAATAAAAAAACAAGCTTTGAGTGTCAGATTTTATTATGCAAATCAGTTGCCATTGACTAAACAATATTGGTAAAAGTTTCAGGATACATTTATAAGGGTGATGTAGCATTAATTAAAGCTTATAATATCTACACTTAATAAAAAATATTGATAATAAATTGTTCCAGGGGTGTTGGGTTTCATTATGCAAACAATGTAAATGAATATAGATTTTTATTAATAATAAAACCTAAATCAATAGGCCAAAGAAATATATTTAATTAACTTCTATGTGCCATGTTCCTTCAGGACACTGACTATCATGGCTCTCGACAATTTCCTGTCCTTTGTAGCTCTTAGTAACTTATCTTTTTTGCCATTTCTCCTAAACCCTGCTCCATTATCCATTTACTCAAGTTTTCCAGGTATTGTTGATTTCCTTTCTAGAGACACACAACTTCAAATTGTCCTGTGACTATCAAATTTTCCAAGTCCTCTTTCCTCATTAGGTGCCCCAGAAATTTCAACTCTCTCTTCCTGATGTCAAGTATAAGTGTGTTTTTTGTTGCCATGGTTTCTTGAACATTGCCATTATTCACATCTTTAGTCCAAAGTATTTTTGGCATCCTTCTGTAGAATCACATTTCCAAATTAACACAAATCATTATTTTATATGTCAATATCAACACCTTGACATTCTATAACCTTTATCTGCCTTTGATTCATTGACTTTGATCATTTTTTGTTTCAAATTTAGCATTAATTTTCACAGAATTTCTTTGCTTAAAAACTGTTTCCCATAAGTGTCTTGATAATGAACCATAAATTTTCTATTGGATTAATATCTGAAGTTGGAGGCATTTCCATTAATACAGAAACTTTAAAATGTCTTTTTGATTTTGCAAAGTGGTCTTTTCAGATTGTGAAAGAGCATTGTTTTGCATGAATATACTCTTTAAAGTTTTTTGGTTTTTAACTTCTACCACTCAAAGAAGAGCTTGCCTAAGAACTTAAAATAATTCTTGGAAGTTATCTTGATATCATTATCAAATTTGAACAAAACTAGACTAATATTGCCTAAAATACTAGCCCAAAACATTCCTCTACTTCCTCTCTGTTTGCTTCTAAGTTGTGTTGGTATCCTACCAGT
Source organism: Acanthosepion pharaonis (assembly GCA_903632075.3). Lineage (NCBI taxonomy): Eukaryota > Metazoa > Mollusca > Cephalopoda > Sepiida > Sepiidae > Acanthosepion > Acanthosepion pharaonis. Next base: position 615,945 of record CAHIKZ030000187.1, on the reverse strand, counting down.
TCTTTCTTGTGAACTGATTGTTAGATTAAAATAATCTTATACATTAATAGCCGATATATAATAGTAAAAATATAATTAGTACCATTGTGCTATAAGTTCTACAGAGGCTGGAGAGGATTTTCTGTGATGAATGTAATTTATTCTAACAAAAGAAGTCATCTTGAAGTTAAAAATGTGGCAAATCTTATAGTCATAAATTTGATAGGTCTTCCATTAGATCTTTGGAACTGCAGCCATTCACTTCAAATGTGGCTAAGAAATTATAACACAGCTGATGACACTAGAGTCAAAAAGTATCATACTTCTGAACAGAAATATGATGAGAACATAATTTCAATTCGTAAGTAATAAGTAAATGTTTACTAAGTAAACATTTGTTTAATAAGTAAATGTTTACATTAAATTATCAAATTGGTTTAATTCTTTTTGATACTATAAAGTGATTAGTTTCCATCCTCAGATTAATAAAAAAAAAAATAGGCTCCTAAAGATTATCTGCTTTTATAGAACTGGAAATTTGGGATGCCATTATTGGCTATGTATCCATGAAGGAACCAACTTCCAGCCCTGTCATCAGGTTCAATCAATGTAGATCTACCTTGATCACTAAAAATTCTTGAGAAATCAATTTTCATGCAATTCTTATGCCTAATTTAAAAGTTTCTTTTATTGATGTTTACTTGCAGGCGATAGTTTAGTTACTTTCATTTCTTTGGCCAATGTTGTTAATCTTCTGCATTTTTTTCTTTTTATTCACATTTGTAACACCAGATTCTTCAAAGATTCTTTTTGTTGCTCAATTTTCTTGAATTTTGATTTTTTTTTTAATTTCTCTCTGGTTTATTTTTAAAGCCAGCCATTTTTTATCATCTTACCAATGCTTCCATTTTTTTTTATTGTTCTTTGATCACTCTTCAACTTTTTAGCAATTTCCAAAGTTGTGTTCACATCATTCAATAACTTTATAATGCCTTTCTCTTTTGAGGTTATATCTTTATAATCAATGGAAATCTTTATATTTGAAATTAAAAAAGTAAGCATACTATTATATATACTATACTTAACCATATATATATATATATATATATATATATATATATATATATATATATAACAACTCCTGAGTTGCATGATAAAATTTCACATCACTAAATATATCTTATAAATATTTGTAATGATATTGTGAGCTAACCTTCTTATACATTATTTATAATATAAAAGATAAGCATATCCTAAAATTTTGACCAACACTGGTTGGTTAATACAAGTTTTATTGTGAAAACATTGACTTGAATAATAAAATATAACATAGTGCAATGTGTCTATCATGGAAATGTCTATCAAGGATGTTACTGTCATGGATGCATCTATCTAGGATGTGTCTATCTAGAATATGTCTCTCTCAGATGTGTCTATCTAGGATGTGTATCTTGAATTTTAACTATCTAGGATGTGTCTATCTAGGATGTTTTACTCTTGGAAATGTCTATTTCGGACAGGATGAAGGATAGAAAGAGAATGGGATGGTAAAGAAGCTCTTTTCATAGAGTTTTTTTGAAAATCTTCAAAACAAATTGTGTTTTTGTCAAAATATCAATAGAATATTCAATGTTGTCACCAAATGTAGGATGTGTATTTTTCCTAATAAGTTTATTTTGATGTTGTGTAATATTGATATAGATATTTTCTTGTTACTCAATCCACTTTCCTTGCTTCTTATTCTTAATTTTTCTAAAATCACTTTTTATGATATTTTTAAAGCCAGTTTTTATTTTTCATTGTTCTTTGATCTATTTTCAGTTAATTGGCTCTAGACAACATTGAGCTTCCATTACTCAGTATTTTTACATTATCTTTTTACAACCCATTGCAATCTTTATATATCTGAAATTAAAAAATATCTATATTACATATATTTATTTACAATATGAACATCTCAGTTTTATAATTAAATCCCATGTAAGTTATTGTAAATAGTTCTAAAAGCAGAAGTTGAAATTCACATGGTATATTTAACTATATCCTATAAATTTTACAAACATCAGTCAGTTAATACCAATTTTATTGCAAAAACATTGAATTGCATAATGTTGATCTCTTTTCAAAAGGAAGACTGATATATGAATACAAAAAACTGCTTTCACTGTGAAATATAATACACCTACAGTGAATTGTAGATTCTCCCTTGAAAATACTCCTATTAATATTTACAATCTATTTACCTTCCAATGAAATCTGAAGAATTCCCCATTCGACATCAATCTCGTATTATTCAAGATTTGCGTCTCATTCCAGAAAACATTCACCATTTTATTGTTTCATTATGGAAAGCATTATAATTTATAATCAGTCATATATTTAAAAATTCATTATTCCTCCATTTATATACATGTTGATGTTCCTAGAATAAATGAATAGTTGGGTTGTAATAAGTGAATAGAAGGTAAAAGAACGTGTACAAGGACTATTGATCCACTGCTAGTACCCCAACTTGAAATTCATGGTTCATTCCAGAGTGTATAGATGCAGTGACATCAAGTAAAGGAAATGGATCTTCATTAGGTGTGTGCTTATTGATCAAAGGATGTGCAACAAAAAGCGAAGACGACTTAATGAAGAAAGAAAATGACTGGAAGATAGAGAAAGAGAAATCAATGAGACATGAAATGAACAAATGAACAGGTGAACAAAAGGTGAGGATTTTAGCAAAGGTGAGCAGTGAAGATGAAAAGAAAATAAGTTACATTCAGAAAATTGATTAAATATATGAAGTGGGCAGCAGTTGGAAAGGAAAAGATAAATTTAAAACAAATGAGAGAGAAGAGAGAGGAGAGAGAAAGAAAGGTGAGAGAGGGGAGAGAGAAAGAAAAATGAGAGAGGGGAGAGAGAAAGAAAAAGGAAAAACAAAACAAAAAAAACAAAAAAGGATAAAAGAGAAATATCAGTTCTTCACTTGGCATCCAATGCTGTTGACACACCTATTTACTCCTGTCTTAATAGTAAGTCTGAGAGGTTTCATAAGGTCAAATTGGTAGCTGATCTCAAAAATCACCTTCAATCTGTCATCAAGTAAAGGCTTTTTAATGCTTCCAAAATGAAACTGCTCTCTTTTAATCCTTCTCAACTATTTTTAACTTCCATCAGCATGGCTGATGCTAACCTTCTGGAAAGTAATTCATTGCACCTTATCAGTAATGTTTTCCACCAACATGAAGTGAAATTACTATAAACAATCAATTACTAGTTCTGCTGCTAGGAAAGTTGGTTCACTGTGTTCTTCTAGATAAGTTTTCTTGTCAGAATCTATCTTACACCTTTATAAGTCTACCATTTGTACATGCATTGAATATTGCTGCCATATCGGATCTGGTGCTTCTGCTATGTATTTAAAGTTTCTTGATAAAATACAATGAAAAATCTTCAATGTTATCAGTCCTGACCTGGTATTTCAATTTCAGTCACTTTCCCACTGCCATAATGTAGCTTCCCTGTGCCTTTTCTATAAATATTTTCATGGTAATTGTTCTCATGAGCTTTCCTTTTTGGTACCTCAGCTTCATGAATTTAAGTGCAGTACTAGATTGGCAGCTAGGTCTCATCATTTTACAAATGAAATACCTAGATGTAATCATGAATTGTATACTAATAATTGCTTCTTCTGCACTTATCGCTTATGGAAATCGTCTGGCTTCTTACCTTCATGTTAACTATGATCTTCAAAACTTTAAATGCAATGTCAGTCATCATCTTCTGTCTTCTTGATTCTCAGATTTTTTTATTCTCAGTAACCTTTATAGCATAGTGGCTTTGTTGCTTTGCTTGAGGTGAAATGATTAAAGAAAAAAACAAAAAAAACAAAAGGAAAATAACTAAGAGAGAAAAAATAGTTGCATTAAAAAAAAAAAAAAAAAAAAAAAAAAAAAAAATCAATAATATTCAAAGTAATTACTATTAAAAATATAGTATGTTTTTTATATAAATTAAAAGTACTAATGTCCTTCTCTGTACTGAACCTTGGTATTCAAAGAAATTAAATTAAGCCAAGCCACCTTTCACTAAGCAGTAATTATCTTCTGTCATAAAATAATCTCATCAAAATGTAAATTGTATTACCCCAACAGGCCATAAAATTCAAGGTTGGAAAGAGAGAAATTTATGCTAAATCTAATTAAGTATATCTAAATATGTATGGTGTATGTTGCTTCAGTAACCTGCACCTAAGCATAAAGATCAGTCAGTTTCCATCTCCATCAGACTAACAAATCTGGAAGCAGTCCAGGACTTTACCTACATAGATTGGGTTATATCCTCCAACATCAGACTGGATAGAAAGATAAACAACAGATTGGCAAAGGCAAATGAAGTTTTTGTTAAGCTGTATAAAATATGTCTGAAGAGAGAAAAGACACAAATAAAAGAAAAGCTTTTTATAGCCATTATACTGCCTGTGATTTGACTATCTAAATAAGGGTAAATAGAGAGTTAAATCACTGGTCTTTAGGGCAGGTTGATTTGGGAACTGTGGTATTTTGCTCAATTTGAAAGTTGGGATTTGACATGATAAATAATGACAATATTTTTTTTCCAAATCCTTACTGTATTTTTGAGGTGACAAGTTTAAAGTGGTTCAAAATCTTTTCAGTAGAATTTAATTCCAGTGATCAGTAAAAGCCTTATAGCACAGCTTTATAAAATTTATAATTTACTGGACAAGATGCATGACACAAGCACATTATTATTAAATCATTGTGCCAAGTAGTAAGACCGTCATTTACTTCAAAGAGTGCAATTTTCAATAAACAATGCAACTTTAAAACATTTTGTCTTACAATTTGTGCCCAGCAGTATTATGGTGTTATATACACTTATCTATTTCTTGTTTTTATTATGACCTAACAAATCTTATTTATTGAGTAGCCTTTTTTGTAATCTCTTACAATTTATTTTTGTTTTATTTTTTTACAGTTTTTACTTATTAAATACAGTAAAAAAAAATTGCATTATTTTATTTGTGGTTATTCCTAATTAGTATTCTGGTCTGAATATATTTTTCATTCAATGTATCTAATACAAAAAATATCGACTTTATTTGGATTTATTCATGGAATAGTAAAATTTTGAAGTCAGTTTTTAAGCAAAAACCTGCAGAAATTAGCTATTTCTGTAGATTTTTTTAGACAGTATTGAAAACTAAATACTCAATAACTGGCAAAAGTTATGAATAATTTTTGGTGACAGCACTTATCACATCAAACTGCATCTTTCACACTAAATGCAATGTTGATTTTTAAAAAAAAATGAAAAATGAAATCTTCCCTATTTGTCATATATTAGTGGCATTTATGCCTTTTTAAATGCTTCTATCAGTATTGTCACCATTACTACATTAGTAACCCCCAAGACAACTCATGCCACAAACACTGAAGATATGCTGTAAAAGGCTCATTTGTGAGGAGCAGGCCAAATTCTTTCAAAAATTTAAAGTAAAATTACCAAAATATCCAAATAAAATATCAATATTACAAATTCTTAAGGTTAGAATCCCTAATCAAAATGTCCGTTTTTTAAAGTCTTTCCTACCTAGCAAATATCTTCATTTTCTTGGCCATTGTTTAACAAAAGAACCATGCATGAACAAGATCTGTACAGCTACCCACAAATTGGGAATTAGACAAAATAAATATTAACAGATGCATATACTTGTAAAATATCAAGCATATTATATTTACATTGTCTTACCCCAATTACATTTTCTCAATTTTACAAAATTTGGATTAATCAACACTACCAAGGTGGAGTAATCAACACTATATATCCAAGATGTGAAGTAATAAGCACTATCTATCTAAAAATATCACAAAAAAGTTTTAATATTCAGATATTTTTACATATCAGTGAAATATTTTGAAGTGATCAGACTTTGGTTTAAATTTTAAAACTTGATCAACATAAAAGTGTAAAATATATTTAGATATTATTCCATAATAATTGTCTTCATTTTGGTTTCCATTAAAAAAAAAAAAAAAAAAAATCTTTAAAGACAGTAAAAACTAAAAAATTTTTTTATTTGTTCTTTTCAATTTTCAGAAAACAAATATCTTTTTTTTCTGAATTCATTTGCTCTCAACTTTATGCAACATAATTTGCTTTGGTTGTAAACTTTCTTTTCAGAACCATGAGTGATATTGTAGCCAGTTCTACCAAAAGCTAACCACCCTAGTTTGATCCAGTACTTGATTTTCTTCAACAGCCACATATCATTCAGGAACATAGAATCTAACCAAAAGAACAATGGAATGAGCTCCTTAAGTTTTACAGTTCACTATATATTGGTAGATTTCTGTTTAACTTTAATGCTTCCAGCACAAGGGAGATAAGAGCTATTTCCCTTCCATGCATGACACTAGGTGGCATTCTCTTTGTCATGGAGTGTTCAAGTATATTTATGAAGTTTGTAGGTGAAATGACCAACTCCAAGAAAGAGTACTTTTTTTTCTTTTTTCTTTTTTTTTTACTAATGTTCACTCAATACAAGAAGAAGGTTATTGCATAGAGTTTTATTAGCATAAGAAATGACAAGTATTAGGATTATAGAACTGAAGTAGACTTTAGAAGGAACTGGAAACCCAATCCCAAACAGAAAACAAGGGATAAACTTTTACAACTGTTCAGAAGACCGGTGAGGAGTGTGAACTGAACTTATTATTGTGAATAATAATTGGAAAAATATATTTTAAAACTCAACTGTGAAAATATAATATAAACTTGAAATATGAATTTCATCTATGTTTGATAACATTAAATATAGAATATAGAATGCAGTTTTTAAATGACAGATTTTTTTAAATATGTTCTCTTACTTAATAAATCCTTGAGGAATAAAATATAAAAACCTTATTGATTCTTTTCTGTGAATTATTAAAATAATGGAATTGTAAGATCTTTAAAATGCCTAACAAAGTTTTTTTTATTACATTTCCATTATTTATTTTAAAAAATGCTTAATATAAATTGATGGATGTAAAAATAGTGTAAAAAATATTGGTTCAAAAAGGTAAAACTGGTGAATTGCATTTTAAAAAAAAAAAAAAAAAAAAAAAAAGAAGAAAAAAGACTACTGTTGCATTCACTTTCACACAACTACCCTTGGGAAGGGCATGAATCTGTCTTCTTCCACAAGCTGTGAGTTAAATAACTGAGTAGACTGAGCTCTCTAGCCTTAGATGGTAACCATTCTAAAAGAAAAAAAAACACTACGCTATCTTTCAAGACATGGCAATTCACAGATAATAAATAAATAAATTTTGGAATATCATGATTGTCTATGTCCTGAAAGGACATTTAAGATTATAACTTCTGTATTCATTATATATTATGATGGATACAGGAATTATAATTATTTTGTAATTTTTGAATGTTAAACAATCTGGAAGAAGTCTAGGTCTTGATAACATTGAAAGACAAAGAGTTTTGAAGCATAGCCAAATGGCAGTATGAAAGCTGTCAGTAAAAACATTGAATACACTATGCAATAAAATATGTGAGAATTTTACTGTCATTTGTTTTTTCTATTCAATTTGAAAAGTTTTGCTGCAGAATTTTAATCATCATCTTTTCAGATCAGCTTTTTTCATCTTCCAATTCAAAATTCATGCCAAAATTTCCCCAAACTTGGCATGTTTAGAATCAGTTGAAATTTTGGGGACACATAATGAGGAAAAAGGAATTGGAGAATTTGTCATTCACAGGACATCTAGCAAATAACCAACCTAACAAGCTTGTGTAAATGAATAGCAGAACAGGGAGATAGAAATATAGAAAAAAAAAAAAAAACACATTGCTAAGAGTTAGAAAGGATAGAAAGTTGTGGAGCTCCATAATCACCTACATCCTGAAGAGACATGACACATTCTTTAAAATTGGCACAAGAATTATTATAAAGAAAATTTTTAAAAAATGATTATTCAATAATAATTTGTGGTTTGTTTTGAAGACACATAAAAAAGAAAATCATTTCATATATACACTATTTGTTTATATAATTCTGACATCAAAGGTAGGATTTATTAAACAAATACCTCAAAACTTAGTTAATTTATTACAAATATTGTGACACAACAAACATAGTTGCATTTAAACCAAGTCTATGTAGATAAGGTGTTTTCACTTTTTCTTATTGTTGCCCACTTACTTTACTGATACTCCATTTCCTCACACAACCACAATTAAATCTAAATGATTTAATTATTTTATGCATCAATACAAACAAGATTTTTCTGGCAGTTAGAGAAAAAAAATGGTGTTCGTAGGTTTGGTTTTTATTAAAATTTGTTTTACTAAATTTTTTTTATCCTTTCTATGTTGTGCATTGCAAACCACATTCTAACTGCCAAGAAAATAGTTAATAATGTGAGTTATCAGGAATTAATGCAAGGGTGGAGGTTGGTGCAGATAGTTGGTTTTTACATTCAAAAGGAATGAATGCTGTGTGGATGTTGTTTCGGAAGGTTCATTTTCTTTTTTATGGATAGAAATTGTATCTTTTCCATGTGACAGAATTCGTAGCTTGTGGTATGTTTGAACAGAGAAAGAGAGAGTGAAAGTGGGACCTCTCTTTCTTTGTAGCAGATAGTTGTTTGGTGATTAGAACAGTGGAACAGCCTGTACCACTTTGTGGCAAAAGGGTAGAGATAATGAACCTCAAAGCCCTCCTTTCCTGAATTTATTTTGAAGTTGGTAAATAGTTGGAGAGTGTGGTGAGTGTCTGTAGGATTGTCCCTTGCTTTGGTACAGGGTATTTGATCTTTTGTTATGCTTATATGGTTTCTTTGAATTGTCCTTAAGAATGCAGGTGTTAATATTTATGATATGTTAGAGATGGGAAGTAGATGATACTTTTCAGGGGATTTAAGAAACATTTTTATTTATTTATTAAACTTAATAATTCTTGTGTAGTAGTAGGCTAATAGACTAGAGTTATTACGTGTATAATCCTTAATGAAATAGAAGATTATTAGAAAAAAAAAATTAATTTGGCATTATGACAAATCCCTTTACACCATTAAAAAACGTGGAGAAAAAAAGAAAAGCTAATTGGATCAATATCAGTGCTAATAGCAAAATGCAGAATGTCAAATTCATTTTCATAATTATAAGTGGAATATTTCAGCATAAATTAATCTTCTAAAACAATAGCATTTTAAACTTGACAAAAAATAAAGGAAATAAAATTTAATTAAACCAATAATTATAGAAAATTGTTTGCTTTTGTAAATACCATTTCTTGCATGCATTCTTTCACCAAAAGAAATCCATTAAAATGCTCTTTTTCAAAGTACAACAGATTATCTCAATGTTTTCATTCTAATTTGTTTGTATACATTTTTACCACTTGTAGAAGAAACAGGTTTCAAATTTGTATTTAGAAGTATGCCTAATAAATGTAGTTAAATAGATCAAATTCAAAAGACAAATAAACAGGCAAGGATTTTTTTATTAATTCCTTTAAAATAAAAATATCAGGCAAACATTTTTTTGCCTACATTTCAACTAAGGAACTGAAAATGTAATTAGTAACCTGCTATCCTGACCTTATTCTTTTTTTTAAGTTTTCTTTTAAACTAAAATAAATATTTTTAAGGCTACTCATTAATCATTATTTAGCATGACTTCTCTCCCTTTAAAAGAGATCTTATTTACAATGCACTTCTATGTGCTGTGTCCCTTCAGGACATGGGTGATCATGGCTCTCCATAATTTCCTGTCTTTTGTAGCTCTTAACGAATTTTGTCTTTTTGCCATCTCTCCCAATCCCTGCTCTGCCATTCATTCACTGAAGCCCACCAGGTAAGTTATGTGATGCTTTCTCTCTTACCATAAATCTGTCCTGTGAGTATCAAATTTTCCAACCCTCTTTCCTCATTATGTGCCCTCAAAATTTCACCTATCTTTTCCTGATATTAAGTAGAAACGTCCTTGTTGCCTTTGTGCCTAGGACTTTGTTATTACTCATTTGGTCTATGGCATCCACAACATCCTTCTGTAGAACCACATGTTGCTTCGTCTCTTCTTCATCTGTGAGGAGATTGTCCAGCATTCACTGCCACATAGGACTGATATTACATAATAGTTCATTTTTTTTCTTACACATTTAATTATTGAAGTAGCTAATCACTAAAGTTACAACTTATGCCAAATTTCTTTCACATAATTGTAGATATTATAAATGGACAAATTAGTGATTTGTGTTTGCCTTGTCATTGACAAATATATTTAAAGTGTCTACCAACTCTTCAAGCCACTCATTCTTAATATTTTTATCTAATTTGCAACGGTCCATACTTAAATTTAGTTAATATATTAACCATTTTAGGACAAGAAATTATGGAGAGCCATGATCACCCAAGTCCTGAAGGGGCACAACACATAGAATTGCATTGTAAATAAGATCTCTTTTAAAGGGAGAGTAGTCATGCTAAATATATTAACCATTTTATGACGTTTTTACTTTATACAGATTGTAACCAGTTCTCAAGCAGACATGTCAAGACATTCTTATACAGTATTTTTACAAACTTGAAACATTAAAAACTAATTCTTCCAACATCATGGATGTGCTTAACAACAAAATTCTAAGTGAATAACAAGACCTAAATATTTATAACCTGTCCAATCATTTTATCATTAAATATTGTATAAAGAAAAGATATTCAACATTAAAATTGTGATGATTGCCTTTATCCACTGTGCCATGTGTCCTTGAGGAAAGTTCATGAGGACAGTAGTTACCATCGAAAAGGCACAGGGAAGCTACATTATGGTGGTGGGAAAGTGACTGAAGCCAAGATGCCTGTTCAAAACCAATAACATTGTAGATTCTTCTTCAGATTTTATCAAGAATCTCTAAATATGTAGCAGACCAAAGCATGGACAAATTTACATCAAACTGTATAGTCTACATGATTCTTTTTCTATGAAGAACTTTAAAAAAAAAAAAAAAAAAGTATAAAAATGCCTTGTTAATGTTTTAGATAAAATTACATCTAAATTATGGTCACACCCTAAATTAGGGTTGTACTTGCTCCAGTAATAAGTTATTATCCTCTATTTAAGGAGTAGAAAAACTGAAGCTCACTAACCAAATGCAACACTTTGACATTTAATGTGTGTCTTGTGGAAATATGTCGATCGAGTTCCTTTCCTCATCAAAGTTAATATAAAAAGGTAATATAATATATAATATAGAATATGCTTGAGGTGAAATGATTAGAAAAAAAATGAAAAGGGAAATAAAAAAATTAAAATTTTATAATTACTTGCTGAGAATGAACTGTGACCACACTGGATTAAGTTTAATGTTCCTGATTAGTAAAAATATTTCGAGATTTAAATCCTAATTGTTATGTTAGAATTCATTAAAGAATTGTTCAGTACTGAAAGAAGGAATGGCAGAAAGCAGAATGAATATTTCCATTCTACAACTTTCAAACAACTGAAATTTATGGTATGAAGATTTGGGTTTTTTTTGTTTTTTTTTTACTATTGTTCACCCAATACAAGGCCCAAGAACCACTCGAGGTAGAGAATTACTAAATGAGGCTGTTCTAAGGATATACAAGGCTGAAGCAAGAGGCACTCATTGTGAGGATATGTAGGATAGTTAATGGTTGGCCCTGGACTTGATGTGGTTAAGATTGTAGTAATTGGAGAAGCATTATTTCTCAGATCAATGATTAAAAAAGACCTTATATCTTAAAGGCAATCCTTCATCAGATCCTATAGACCAGCAATTCTCAACTGGCACACTAGTGTGCTGCACAATACTGTCACAGCATACATATATATGTGTGAGAAAGTAGTTATGGTACAATGTTAGTATTTGAATAAAAGAATAAGTAAACTTTTTTTCAAATAATTCTTTTCACTATTATTTGATTATGAAGAAGTATTAGCCACCATTCCTAGTGATTGAGGGCTCAAAATAAAACATTCGATGGTACCCATTTATAAATTTTGGATTTCAATGCAAAAAGGAATACCCCACAATAGCTAAAAAGTATTTATTGATTTTATTGCAATTTTCTAGTTATTTATGCCAATTAGGCTTCTCAACCCTAAATAACAAAGAAATAAGCAAGAAAGACTACACTGAACTAAAGAAGAAATGAGGGTCTGCTTATCACACATTCAACCAATTATTGAATAAATCATGAAAAAACACAATAAATAAGCTGCCCAAATAGTTGAATAGAAACATTGAAATAAACTAAGTTCATATTTGTGGGTGTATTTTTTTAAATCTATGATTTTATTTCATAACATTTAAATGCATACATTTTAAAAATTTTTAGTGTCATGATATATTCATTTGCTCTTAGGTGTGCCATTGCTTAAAAAGATTGAGAAACACTGCCATAAACTGACACTAGACAATCACAAACAAAGAGCTTTATCAAAGAAAAAGAAAAAAACAAAAAAAACACACGCATCACATGAAGACTTCCAACTAAAATGGATCAAGTGTAACTAGAAGAGAAAATAATGATATAATCAAGATGTTGACTCTCCACATGACTTTGAACAAAGGGTTTAGAAGGAAATCCCATTAATGTTAGAAAGAGTGATAACAGTGAACTTGAGAAGTTTATTTTCTTGAAAACTGTTTAACCTTTTAGCATCCAACTTGCCCAAATGCACCCCATAAACAGCAGATCTCAATATTCAACTCACTGTAACCTGCCCCATGTATACTCTGCAATAATATATGACATCATTGCAAATAACACAGGAAATCACAAACAGTAAGCCTTTGACCACAAACATTAAGACTTTGAGAGCAGCTTTGAGCATATTAAAAGCTAAAAGTTAAGAGAAAGATTATATAAATTTCACCGGAAAGAAGTAATGCTGTTTAGTCAATGAATGCCAAATTTTCTGTATGGAAATGGCCAATTTCATTATTACCATCACATATCAATCTTCAGTCAAGGGAATTCAATTAACTCTGACTTTGAAGAAAATTTTTCAGTTTGAAAACCAATCAGATTCAAGAAACTGAAATGATAAAAAAAATATCTATAAAAGCTATTTTAATAAATGAATCCATCAAAACCTTTTGTCAGTCTTTGAAAAGCAGCAGACAGAACCATACAAAAATTCTTCTGTATTTTAGAAAAGGAAAAGCAGAATATCTTAACTATGACAGACTGAAGAAGCATCACTACTTATTCTTTCTTGACCTCTGCACTACTACCAGGATGAAAGTAAGGCTACTTTTCTTCCAGACTGCCATTTTTTTATGTAACCATTATTCTAAGTTTGGATTCTAATTTCAATGAACAAAGAAGTCACAGAAAAGCCATGAAGATAACAGTTCTGCCTCATATAATCCTGGAAGAAAAGAGTTTTAGAATTTAAAAGAATGGCTTGAATTAATAAATATAAAACCCAAACACCAAATGGACAGTTGTAGACAAACATAGGATAAGTGAATCATATTCAATAAGCTAACAGGGTAACACCTTAAAGCCGGTCTGTAAACTACAATATTGAATTAACAAGAACATATAAACAAGTGATCAATAGGTTTACTAGATTAGTCAATGGATCCAGTTTATGATCCGGTACATTGCACTAATTAGTTGTAGCAACAGACAAGTTTTCATCATAGTTTTTATCAATGGTCCAACTGTAACAAGGTTTATTTTATTGTAAATAGATAGGCTGAAAGGAACGGCCCCAAAATTCTCTCTTTATTATCAAGGTTTTTTTTTTTTGTTTTTCTCTATAAAAAATACACAGAGAAAAGAACTGCAGATAATTTCAGATCATTTGATTATAATTTTGTAATTTTCGTTAATGGAATTGTAGGGAATAATGCAAAATGAATTCATACGATTATTATATAGACAATATAATTATCATGTCAACTCAAACAAATGCAAGATAAGATTACAGTATTGGATAAAAATAGATGAGTATAAAGTCAGTATATTAAATATAAAAAAAATGAACATATTGTGAACATAAGGTTAGTGGTACCCAGTGAAGACTGAACTTGCTCAACTAACAATAGTCTTATTATCCATAATCTCATCATATAACTTACTTTAATGGCTAATGAAAAAATAGAAAATAAACAAAAAATACTTTAAAATGTTTATCTATATAAGGAGTTGGCTGAAGAACTGAATACAGCGAATTGCTGTTTCAAATGACCCTTCTCAGATTTTGAATTTAGAGTTGTCCTTTTCCTAGAATGATTGTAAACCAAGGCTAAAGTCTGCCCTGCTATTTAACCCATAGCAAGAGGAGAGAGCTAAATTCATACTTTTCTCCCAAGAGTATTTATGGGAAAGAGAATCTAATGGACATAACTGAAATTTGAACTCAGCACTCCAGTTTCTCATTCCAAGCTGCTATCCATTGCCCCATCTGCACATCCATTGTGTGTGTTTGTAAATGCTCTTTTTACAGTAAGACTCCTCATGAACTTCTTTTGACACAATGCCTTCCTTGAAAGCAATAAGCCAACATTGGCCTTTATAACGCTTGCATGTTACCTGTACCATCAATTGTTGTGCATAACCTTTAGAAACAGCGTGTTTACCTCCTTAAAACCTCCTCCTCATGTCATTAAAAAGAGTAATTGCCCAAAGAATTCCAAGACACCACCACCAACAACAGTAGCACAAGAAACATCTACAATTACTTAACAACTGTATTAAGGACATTAAAAATTGGATAACAATCCATCACTGTCAATTTATCCAATTGTTCTTAACCCAAAACACAAGTTAAAAACAAAATGGATAGAAAATGAACTAATAATTGTGTTTAGGGTTGTGTTTCTTTGCATGCATTACAAAAGTTTCCCAGCAGAAGATAAACATGTTTTCAAAAAAAGGGATGCAAAACAATGTCAAGGATTAAGATAATCTTTCAAAAAAACAAACAAAAAAAAAACGGACAAACACTGGTCACACAATGGAGAAGCTCTTTTCTGAGTTTTTTTCTTTGTTGCATTTTTTTTTTTCAGGAAATTACTTCAGGCCTATTGAATATGTATTGCAAAGATTTTCAAAGCTTACCTTACATGGCTGCAATGATTCTTAGTTGAACAGATAAATAAAATGTTGACTACTTGGAAATATTCACACCAACTTAATGCACAAACACAACTAGGACATATTATTTTCCTTATTTTACTGTGCGTTCGAGTGAGGAAGACGGTAGAAAAGAAAGAGATAAAGATTAACTGCATTACTTGTGTCTGAAACATTTTTAAAAATCCTTACTGACTTGACTATTTGAATTACATATCTATCACATTTCTTACACAGTAATCTTTCCACTATAATCTAGTAATTCTTAAATCAGTGAAAAAAAGAGAAAAAATTAAAATAAAACAATCATAATAATGATGGTGGTGGTATGAACTCTACATCACCTAATTTTCTTTTATATACCAACAAAGACAGGCAAATCTGACAGGTTTTCCTTCCTGGTATATGTCTGTATTTTTACTAGGTGGGATGAAAACTTTGACATTAGTATCTGGTTGTGTATGTGCATGTACAAGTTGTAAGCAAGAAAGACATTTTGAGAGACTAAGATAGTAACAGAGTAAAACATCAAGGGAGAGAAACAGAGAAACAGAGTGTAGAAAGAAGGAGAGGGAAACAGAGTAAGGTGGAGAGAGAGAGAGAGAAACAGAGTAAGGTGGAGAGAGAGAGAGAGAAACAGAGTAAGGTGGAGAGAGAGAGAGAGAAACAGAGTAAGGTGGAGAGAGAGAGAGAGAAACAGAGTAAGGTGGAGAGAGAGAGAGAGAAACAGAGTAAGGTGGAGAGAGAGAGAGAGAAACAGAGTAAGGTGGAGAGAGAGAGAGAAACAGAGTAAGGTGGAGAGAGAGAGAAACAGAGAAGGTGGAGAGAGAGAGAGAAACAGAGTAAGGTGGAGAGAGAGAGAAACAGAGTAAGGTGGGAGAGAGAGAGAGAAAACAGAGTAAGGTGGAGAGAGAGAGAAACAGAGTAAGGTGGAGAGAGAGAGAAACAGAGTAAGGTGGAGAGAGAGAAACAGAGTAAGGTGGAGAGAGAGAGAGAACAGAGGGTGGGGGAGAGAGAGAGGAAACAGAGTAAGGTGGGGGGAGAGAGAGAGTGAAACAGAGTAAGGTGGAGAGAGAGAGAGAGAAACAGAGTAAGGTGGGGGAGAGAGAGAGAGTGAAACAGAGTAAGGTGTGGAGAGAGAGAGAGAGAGAGTGAAACAGAGTAAGGTGGGAGAGAGAGAGAGGAAACAGAGGTGGAGAGAGAGAGGAAACAGAGAGGTGAGAGAGAGAGAGGAAACAGAGTAAGGTGTGGAGAGAGAGAGTGAAACAGAGTAAGGTGTGGAGAGAGAGAGTGAAACAGAGTAAGGTGTGGAGAGAGAGAGTGAAACAGAGTAAGGTGTGGAGAGAGAGAGTGAAACAGAGTAAGGTGTGGAGAGAGAGAGAAACAGAGAAGGTGTGAGAGAGAGAGAGGAAACAGAGAGAGAGAGAGTGAAACAGAGTAAGGTGTGGAGAGAGAGAGAGAAACAGAGTAAGGTGTGGAGAGAGAGAGTGAAACAGAGTAAGGTGTGGAGAGAGAGAGTGAAACAGAGTAAGGTGTGGAGAGAGAGAGAAACAGAAGGTGTGGAGAGAGAGAGAAAAGAGTAAGGTGTGGAGAGAGAGAGTGAAACAGAGTAAGGTGTGGAGAGAGAGAGTGAAACAGAGTAAGGTGTGGAGAGAGAGAGAGAGCGGGAGAGAAACAGAGTTACAAATAAATAGTTAAAAGACATTTTGAGATGGATGAAATTACAATTTTTTGAAATAACCCAATTACAAACTATATTCTTGTGCTCCCTGGTTGAATAGAAAAATAAAAATAATTAGTTATTGACATTTATTTTCAGGTAAAATGTGGTCTTTCTTTTCAAAAGTCATCAGCATATAAATACCTCATAAATAATTAGTTACTGAACATTGAAAGAAAGATTTGCTTTTCTATAGAACATTAAGCAAAACTAATTTAATATCCTGGAGACTAAATATTTGTCACTTAAAATGATTAATTTTAGCCTTATTTACAATCAGACTAAGGTTATTATCTTTGTTTTTCTTATCACAACATATTGGCCATTTTCCAGCATCTATCTTCATGGAATTTTTAAACTGAATCCTCTATTTAATCTAATCTAATCCTCTAAAGGATAAAATGGTGGTTCAAGAATTTGGTGACATAGTAATTGTTAGTTCAACCTTGGGCTGATTAGTATAGATCTATGCTCTCTAGAAACAGGGCTAGCAATAACAGAGTAGTACTAAAAATAACAAGACTTATATATTCCAAAACATGAACAGCAGAAATTGAGATAAATATCAATAGGGAGGTTCAGATATAAAATATTATAAGGGTCATAATTCCAAGGGTCATTAATCAATCTTGCAAGTCCAATGTCAGAAAATGTCAGGTGTGAATCAAAAAGCATTAAAGATCTACATCAAAATGTAAAAACTATGTTCTTCACCCAGAAAGAATCAAGGAAATACGGTGATCCAAAGTAACTTTCTTTTATTAGGCTGGGAAAGGTTGTGATTGGTAGGAAAGCACAAACAACTGACATATTTTGAGGCCTACTAAAGTCAACCTGATTTTGATTCCAATTTTCTTTATCAACAGAGAACACAAATTATTTTTCAAGGTGAGACTTTGTTTTCTTATCTGTCACCAGAGAATGGGGATAATCTACTCCCATAAATTAAACAAAAGATTCAATATGTATCTATATTTCTGAGATGAGGTATTGTAATTATTTACATTAGTCAAACTATTGTCTTTGTCTTTCTTGCCATATTCATGACGTTTCCAGCCTTCTTCAGGTAATTGGAATTGAGAACTTAACCCTTTACTTTGTCCACCAAAGCAGATTATTCTAATTCCACATGCCATGCCTCTTCTGGATGACTTAGTTACCTTCCTTTGACTCAACTCTCCAAGTTTTGTTCACCATTGCAGTACTAAATTCAAGTCTTTGGGCCAATCACTGGATACAACTAATGCTTTTATCCACTGACCCATGTGTCCTTGAGGGCAATCTACTCTGGTGGATGAAATAAAGGGTTTAGTTTGAAATTCCAATCACCTCAAGAAGGCTGGAGCATACAATGGCTGAAATGTCAGGAATATGGCAAGAAAAATGAAGAAAGTCTGACTAATGTAAATAAAAGGTTCACTTCAAAATTCATTGAAAGTTACCCAGATCAACAGACACTTGAAGGTCAGAGAGAAGAATGGTACAAACTAAGATAACAACAAAGATGAAAATATTTGTCAAAATGTAAATGATGTAAATGATCACAGAAATTTAAACAGGAAGTGATCCTGTGATAATAACAATAAAGATGAGGATATTAGTCCAAACGTAAATGATAACTCATCCCTGAGATTCAAACAGTAATTTGAGTCTTGTTTTGTGCTAAAAAGTATATATTTTAATGCCATATCCTTTGCATTATTGAGAAAGTGTAGTGGTTTCCTGTTGCCTTCTTCATAGTTTGAATTCAGAGTTTTCCTTTGCTGGTTGCTATCCAAAGCCAGAGAGCTTAGTCTACCTTGCTTGTGAACTCAGAGATTGGAGGGGCTTAGAAGGATTCACATTTTCACCACAAGGAATTAGTGCAAAAGTGAATGCAACAGACCAACCCAGAATTTGAACTTGCCTCACCAATTCTACTATCAGCAGATCCACTCAAAGAACTACAGCTTCATTATTGGACTCATGCCTGCATGTTTAGAAACAGACTTTTTCTGATTAATGTCAATTTATTATGAATGATAGAAAATGATAAAAGGATTACAATAAAAACAAACAAAAAAAGCATATCAACAATTATTAACAAGCAGAAACAGAACAAGCAATAACCAAGCAGTACTAAAAATAAGAACTAGACAAGATATCATTAGACATGGGCAGTGGAATGAGAATAGTCTACCCTAGTAAATATGGGAATTCCCTGTAAGTTACCCAGATCAATATACACCTGATGAAGGCTAAAGAAAATTACAGCTGAAACATTTAGATAACAAAGATGAAGACAATTATCTAAATGTAAATAGTATAAATAATTATTAATAAGTAGTCAAGTTTATTTACTTCTAATAATATGTTTGTTATTTTCCCTGTGTACAAATATACAAGATACTACCAGAAAATTCAAAAACTTTATGTAATTAAATGATTTCCTTGAGAAATAGAGATATTGGAAATTAGGTCCTTTATCTATGAGAGGAGAAAGTTTACAATATGTGTAAAATGTTTGGTGTGACACAGGAAACATTAAATAACTTGAGAGATGAACAGTTTGAGCAATCCATTCTATTTTGCCAAAACATTTGGGTAGCAATTCTTGTCTAAATTAACTATGGCCAAAATCAGTTCAACTTAAATGTTAAAACTGTGATGTTATTTGAGCAAAAGGTAATTGCTCTGACGAACTTTCCTCTATGGTACCCAGACTTTATAAATTTAAGCACAGTACTAGATTGTCAGAAATGTCTCATTATTTTACACTTGAAATTGCTAGATGGAACCGTAAGTTCTATGCTAATAGTTTCTTCTTTTGTACTTTTTGTTTATGGAATTCTTCTGGCTTTCTGTTTTGATCTATCAAAATTTCAATGCAATCTCAATCGTTATCTTCTGCATTCTTAATTCCTATTCTTCTATTGTTTTCTCTCTTTAATAGTATTTTTTTTACTCATTCTCTCACACTCAGTAACCCCTTGTGGGATGAAATGATTAAAAAGAGAGAAAATATAAAAAATAGCATGGCTATAGAATGAGAAAAAAATTTTTTTTTTCTAAAGAATGATTTCCCTAATTAGTTAATTCATTCAACACTAATTGCTGCTTCCAAATTAGGTACTGAATATACAGCAGTATTATTAACCTTGCTCTGGGAAGGGGGGGACATCTTTTATGAGTTTTGCTATAAAAACTGCAGTTATAATCAATTTATGTGACAGGCTGATAGTCATGTTATGGCTAGACATGAGGAAACTGACATTTTGCTCTTTCTAATAACTTCTTTCCATTGACTTTAATGTTTGGGAGAATTGTTTTCCTGTTCATTGGCCTTGATATAAAACTGATTAAAGTATGTAAAGATGAAAAGAATCTTCAGGCTCACTAGATATCTGTTCAGATTAGCATTTCTAATCAAATATGTCTGGAGCAGTATGTTACTATATTCTCCCTACCACCACCTATGCATTTATTCAAAGTTAGTTGAAATCCTTCTTTAAACAGACTTAAAAAAATATTCAATTACCAATAATGTTTCAAGAGCATCTGAGAAGATTTTATTCTTCATTTGTCTGTAATCTAAAATCATATCAACTTTGAAGAGAATTTTTTTACTCTCTTTTCCAATTCCAAGACATGACTTATGTTACCATCATAAATATAAATAATTTTTTTCTCTATATTTTAATGTTTGAAAACCAGCTATGCTTGGATTTTTATTGACTATCTTTTGACACAAAGTATCATTTTGTTTTCTAAGTAAATATTCTAAAGCAATGGTTATCAACCAAGGCAATACTTTACAGGAATTGACTTGTTCTCAAGCCATTTTTACACATGGACCCTTTTCACAAAATTTCAGCAAGATACTCAAAATTATAATTTGTAGAAATATAAATATTTCAACAATTTTGAACCTACTAATCTGTAATTCTAATTCCCACCTGAAACTCTAAAATTCATCCCACTTGTTGGTCAAGAACTACTGTTGATAATGTAAAGTCAATATAAAATTGTATGTGTATCATATAAACATTAATCTGCAAGATATGCTATCAAACATTATTTTGCATATCAATACCTTTAATCAAGAAAAAGGATAAGAGTATAAAGTATCTACATTATAGATAATCTGGTCAGATAAACTATTATTCAATGTGCAGAGATAAGAATAAAAGAAAAAGACAAACAGAAATTCTACAAATGACACTTTTGTTCTGTGCATCTTTGTAATAGTAAAACAGAATTTAATGATGATTTCTATGTAATGTTGGTGAATCATTTTTTTCAATTTGTCTTTTGAATTATTTAAACTATTTATATTTGAAGAACAGTCCAGATGTAAATAGTGTAAATAATGACAATTCCCCATCCCAGAAATTCAAACAGAAATTGTCTTTTGAAAATCAGAAAATTAAAATAGCTTTATATTATCATTCAAATGAAGAGCCATTTTATTTCAAAAATAGTTTCCTCAAAAATAGTTACTTTAAATATAAAGAAACTATACAAAATCAAAAGGAAATACAATGTGGGTGACAATATTAAATTTTAAAAAATTTTTAAAATTAATATTTATCAGAATAAAAAATGTAAAAAGGAAAAAAATTACAAAGGAAGAAAACATTTGTTTCAATTCGATTTAAAGACTAGTACACACAAACCCACAGAAACAATATTTTTTTTTTTAATTTAAGTTTTTGAACAGTTTTGTCTACCCAATTTCACCCACAAGGCTTAGGTCAATCTTTAGTATAGTTTTCCAGCACTTCCCAACCATGCCACATGATATTAAAAAATATTTTTACACTTTCACAGCACCTCGACCACAACCTGGGGGTCAACCACTTACAACTGGGACCCAACAGGCACCACCACCCCAAGTTAGGGCCAAGTCAGGAACACCAGAAATCAAGAGGTGGCTCCATGCTCCTCAAAACCTCCTGATCAGAGGCCCTGCTGTTCGATGCAGCTTATTGTCCCACTCTGGATGGAGTTTATCATCATACCTGGGATGGCCTGGGATTGTCTTACCAGCCCAATATTATCAAGAAGTGACCGCTTTGACAAATAAACCATGGTGAGATTCAAACCCAAGACTCATGGTTAATAGATTAATCATTCAGTCATCGTCATTCTATAGTTAGCATCCATTTATCTTTCCAGGTAAAAATAGCGCCTTGTTTAGAAGCTCCAAAAATCTTTAGTAACTAAATAAAATTAAAATGAAAGTAATAATAGTTAAAAATTAAAAATTGACAGTACTTCATTTAATAAAATTCAAGACTATTACAATTTGTGTATGGAAACAAACTGCAAAGATAATAAGTGGAGATGGTATTTGTAGAAAATTGTGAATAAAGTTATATGGATAAATATGATCAGCTGTTATTAGGCCTGTTGATGGAAAAGGGATGCAAGTTTAAGTCTTGTTAAGAGGTTATTATTTACTTTCAATTCAAATTATTCACTAAGATCATAAAATGAAAGTCCATGTAGTTGCAATAGAAATTAAGATGAAAAATCTATGTACTGTATCTCTTTTGGACATAGGTAATCATGGTTCTTCATAATGTCCTACCCTTTGTCGCTTTAGTAATATGTCTTTTCATTATCCTTCCCATTCCTCAATCTGACAACCATTTACAAAGGCTCATTAGGAAGGTTATTGCTGTTACTCTCTGCTCCTCTTGCCTACAATGTCTTGTGAGTGTCATATTTTGCATGCCTTCTTTCTTCATTATGTGACCTAGAAATTTCAACTCTGATTCTGTGTATACGTATCCTTCCAGTTTTCTTTAAAACTCTTATGTTCGGCCTATGATATTCTCAGCATCCTTTTGTAGAACCACATCTGTTGCCTCAAGTCACTTTTTCATCCATGAGGAAATTGTCCAGCATTCACTGCCATATAGAAAGATTGATATTACAAAGCTCTTCAGCACTCTGCTTTGTTTCTAACAAAATTTTCCTGTTTCTTATTTTGTTTAGTTTTTGGAAGGCATCATTTTCCATTCCAATAATACACTTTTAGATTTCAGTGTCACAAGTTCTGTCATATGTTACAGAAAAATGAATAATAAATGGCAAAACATCATCTAAGAAAGCTAACATGCAGGAGGCATTCAAATTTAGTCACATACCTATATTCTTTACTTCTACAATGTAATGACGTTACAAGAAAAACAACTGAAATAAATGGAATAGAAATACTAATCAAAAGGGAATAATAACTAACAATGCTTCATCTAATAATAATATTGAAGATAATAATGCTGTCAGCATTATTAAAAAGAATAAATTCATATTAACTGGTTAAGCTGTACAAAAAGATTCATACTGGAAAATATTAGACAATTTCTTTTCCTTTTAATAAAGAGTTGCCAAGTGAAGTAATTGCGCCAAAATCCAATAGAATAAAATAAAGAAATTTTAAAATTCTAATAATAAAGTACAAAAAAGTTTATAGATTTTCTCTTACTCATAACCTGTGAAATGATATAACAGAATTGTTTTGAGGCAACTTAATTAGCCTATTATAGCTTTCATATCTTCGATTGAAATTTTTTGTTTCCCTTTCAAAAATTTTCAAATGATATAAGTAACTGATCACTCAATTAGTTGTCTATAATTTTTACAAAGTGTAAATTTTTCCCCATTTAACATTTTTTAAAAGTGTTTACTGGGCAAAATGAAATATAAAAAGCTATTTTTTGGCAACTTTTTCAAACTTAATTGCTGAAAAAAATGCAAAAAGTCAAAAAATATTCAAAAGGCTTGGGTTCTAAGCCTTCTGAATATTATTTGACATCTTGCATTTTTACTGAAACAGATTGTATATGATAGCTAAATAGTTACCACATGGAAAAGAGAATTGGCAGTCTGAATTTCAGCTGAAGCTGCTTCTGTTCATTTAACACTAATGCTTTTGAAAAAGGCATGAATTTCTTTTTCCCTGTATTTGATATTATTAACCATGATGGCATGTCAACAGAGAAGGGAATTGGTGAGCATTTTAGCAAACCATCCTGTTAAGGTTTTAATAGTCCAGGGACTGCTAAGTAAAAAAGCCTAATATCAACCTTGATAAGGACCAATAATGGAGACATTAACAGTAAAATACTGACTACAAGATTTTAAAAAAGCATGCAGTAACTTTGAATTGGCATTAATTTTGATTTTCAATAATGTTAACACACAGCTTATTCAACAAAACCATTTCTAACCAGTAGGAAAAGTCTGCAGTGCATGAAACTGGATAAAAAAAAAGGTAAAAAGTCATCTATGAAATAATTCTGACTTCTATATGTTTGTTACCACAATAAAAATTGCATTTTTTTTTAAATTAGTGCAATAACATTAAAATTGTTTAACTGAAAGAACAAAACAAGTCCCAGTTCAATAAGTTAATAATAATCAGCTCCACTGATTCTGAAGTAACTTTAAGTATAAAATAACAGAAAAAAAATGCCTAAGGGAGATAACTCCAGGTCCATTAACTGTTAATAACAGATTAACAATGATAAGAATAAACAGAGAAAAATACTTGAATGTTACTGATAAACAGCCTTTGCAAATGAATTATAAATTCAATAAATATGAAGTGCCAAAGGAAAAATTTAAGTGAGTAAAGAATAAGATTTTCTACAGTGAGTTCTAAATGAAAGGTACAAACTTTTTACTTATAACTGACATAGACTAGCTTCTTTATAGATTTTAAATTAAACTTCCATTCATTTTAAAGAAAAAGTTGATACATTATCTCAACCAATATTGTAACCAGATTTTGTAATATCTGTGCCAGTTCAAGGGTCTTATGGAAGAATCTGTGATATCCCTGCCCACCCCCACTTTACTACATCTCAGTTTTCATAAAGATAGTATCCATATACAATACATTTTTATTGTAATCTAATATGTACAATAATGAATCCTATGTAATACAGGTGACAATTCAACTAGAAAAATTAATAAATACAATGTATCTAAATACAAACTAGAGATACGTCATAATAGATCATTTCATCTTAAATAAATCAACAATGTCTGAATTTTTAACACCAACTCAAGATTTTTCTTGTTAAAACGTTGAATATTTTTAACACATTCAATATTATGGATACAAATAGTGAATTTTGTAAAGTGTTTTTTGAGACTTAGCATGAACAAAGTAAATTCACAAATTTGGCCAAAAAAAGAAAAAAAAAAAAAGATCCCAGAATGACTTCAAAATCTACAAGACAGTGTTTCATCCATTAATAGTCAGTTATGCTTAGTCTAATTTGTAACATATACAAATATAGGTAGAAAAAAGCAAATGTTGATAAGATAGTGAAGGTCAATAAGCACTGCCTAGAGCACACTGGTCAGGGTAGTACATACCAATTTTGTGCAAGATTATAGATACAAAATTTAAAACAGAAAATTACTTTGAGGTTCTTAATTATCTATTAACTGAAAGTATTTTTTAAATCACAAATAAATGAAACATTAGTTTATAGAACAGCAGCAGAATAATAGAGAGCAATATTGGTGAATAAAATGATTGAAAGAATCAAAGAACATGCTAGGCTTTGGTAACCTTTTCTAATAGACCCAGCATAGAATTGAACAGCATGTAGGAGAAATAATTATTCCTCTAATATAGACAGCAGAAATAGAGCAGTCTACTAGTGTACAGTGAATAAAGCAGGTTTCTCAAACTATCTTTTAATTTTTCTTATTTTTTTTATTGACAGAATTTTGTTTATTCAAATACAATACCCTGACTTTTTGTTTATTGAATATGCTTCAGTTTATTTAATTAATAATTAGTTATGAATTAAAACAAATTACTATACATGTTTGAAAATCCATAAACATTTTCTATTGTTATTAAATTTGTAAAACTCCTCTATAAAAATAATCCATGTGAATGTATATGTACTAATATAGAAGCAAATGAAGATTTCAATAATATATGCAGATTATTTAGATTGTACCATTTGAGTTGGACAATCCAAAAAACATTGAGAACCACTGGAATAAAGGATTCAGTTTCATATTCCATGTTACTGAAATATAACAAGCACATAAAAAGGTCAATGCTATAATAACCACAACATCTGTAACTTGTGACTATAATAACTAAGATGAAGAGTATTATTATATAGAATCAGTGAAAAATACCAAGTGAAAAAATATAAAAGTAAGTATTCAGATAAGGCAGAGTGACCTTCTGTTATAAAGGATATGACCTGTATAGCTGAATGGTTAATAGTCATGATATACTAATCACCGAGTTAAGTTTGCATGTTGATTCATTTAAATGTTTTTGTTTGTATTTTTACACTTTCATATAAGTAAACATTAATATGTAGATTAAAAATCCCATATGGTTCAAAATGAAGAAAGAATAAACAATAAAAAAAAAAAAAAAAAAAAAAAAAAAAAAAAATATAGAGCACTGTAGAAAATCAGCACAGAAAGTAAAAGAAAAAGATTCTGGGAGAAATCCTCAAGAAACACCTGTCAACACCAATAGTCAGGAAAATGCACCAATAATGAAAAGCTCCAAGAACAATGTTCCTACCTTTGACTTTCACAAGGTTCTTATATCAGTCTTCTCAGATGAAAGACTACCTGCTTACTACCAGTTCAAGGTCAACTGCAAAAAATGCATGCCACCCTGATTCTTTTTTACTTATATAGTATGTGTGAAAATATATAGAAAATAGGAAAGAACTCATTAGGTAAATAATCCAAAGTTCTTTAGTATTTTTGTTATTATTTTAAAAAAACAGTGCTCGATACAAAAGTAGAGCCTTTTTACTTGAAGATGGAACAGAGCTTGGTACTTTAATTCAGATAATTATATTGAAGACTTCGGCACTTGTTTTGAAACATGAGAACTCTTATGTAGTGATGGAATCATAGTTTTAAATAAATAATATATATATATATATATATATATATATATATATATATATATATATATATATACACACCTCAAACATTATTATATAGGATACTCTATATTTGAAATAGACACCATTTTTTATTTACCAAACAATGTGTTTTTACACAACAGTTTTCACATCTGAAAAAATCTTTGTAAAGAAAAAAAGAGTTCCCCTTAGTAGGAGAAACAACTGTTGGATCCAGTGTGCTTTACCATGGCGAATGATGCAGAAAGCAAGGTTCAATTTTCTTCTTTTTCAGGAAGCACATTTTCTTCAGATTATTTTATTCAAAAGATTCATGTGCTCTGTTTCATATCTTAAATGTAAACAAAGCAATTTCTAAAGAAATAAGGGATTTATTTTTCATCCACATGTTTATTACTTCGGTTATTATAGTGGATACTTCATATTTGAAATATATGCCCTATTTTTATTTATTAAACAGTGAGTATTACTTCTATAGCCTACACTTTGAGAAATTTTATTAAAGAAAATAAAAGGGAAAATAGAACATTGTTTTCTGTATCATTCTCTATGGCTGAGTAGTAAATCACACTGCATCAAACCGTGTGGTTTCCCCTACAAAGGAGAACGCAAGTTTGATCACTGCTGAGGAATGTGTTTTTCTTTAATAAAATTTCCCCGAATGTGAATGTGCAAGCCCATAGATGATTAGACATAATACTCACTGTTTAATAAATAAAAATGGAGCATCCATTTCAAATATGGAGAATCCACTATAATAACATTTGAAATAATAAAAATATTGAATTGAAAATAAATCCATGAATTTTATATTTATATATATATATATATATATATATATATATATATATATATATATATATATATATATATATATAAACCATTCTGACCCACTAGCTGAAATTCAGGATGTGCATGCAGTATAGTGTATATCAGCATAAAAAATGAAAATCAGCAATCCGTGTTCAAATTCCAGGCTAGTCTGTTGCATTCGCTTTTGCACTGATTCCTCTGGGACAATCAGGAATCTACCTATTCTTTTCTCTACCTAGCTATGGATTAAACAACAAGATAGATTGATTGTCATACCAGGCTAGATAGTCCAGTCTGCAAGAAGGAAAACATTGAATTCCAGGCTGTGGAGAAGGCAACTGGAAACCACTGTGGAGAATCATCATCATAAATCTGTGGAGAATCATCATCATGTACATCCTAAAGGGATATGACATTAAAAGACATTGAAATTTGAGCCTGTCATATTCTGGTTAAAGCCAATAACAGAAATTATTTTTGCTTGTAGCATGCTAACTTGTGTGATCAAGAAATTAACAGATAATTTTTATTAGCCAACTATGATAAAAATATAAATATTAGAAAACAGTGTTAACACTGCATTGTACCATATGTAATGCCTCTTATGACCATCAATGTAATTTCCTCAAAATGTTCTTATTTTATTAAACCAATAAGAAAATATAGGCCTTCAAACATTTCTCTTATCTGCAAGAAACTACTTCATATTAAAGTTCTGCTTGTTTCTCCATTAGTTACTAAATTACGTGTTACACCCTGCCATTACCTCAGATAAATAATAGACCATTCCAATTGTGAGGACAGACAAAAGAAAAAGATACTGTCATACCATTCGGTTTTAGTGGAAAGAAAAATATAATCAGAAAGAAAGAAAGGGGAGGTAGAGGAGGCAATAACGCACTCATGCATTTCACGTTTGCTTCAGTGAAATGGAAAACTTTATCAATTTTGAATCTTTTAATTTGTATCCTCTTACCTCTTTAAATAATACTCTGCATTCATATTTATAATTGTTACTGTAATATTTTATAAGTTTTACAGCTCAAGTATTTAATGATGTAATAGGTGAATTTTGACGGTCATTTTATAGTTGTAGAAACAGTAAATAACTTATTCCATCATTAGAATTAGGATTCATCAGAAAATTCAAATAGGAAAACCTTAAAAGTCTTACAGGTTAAGGTTATTGAGATAGTTGCTTATTTGTTTTTAAGAAAGTAAATTCAAACAATACCGAGTAATGATTAAATGTAATTGAATTTTAACTGCATTAGGTTGAGTCAAAAGGTATTTTTTCATTTATCAACCTTATTCTTGGAAAAAAAAAAAAAATAATAATATATATATATATATATATAAAACTAAAAATAAAAAATAAAAAAGTTACATTTTATTCAATTAAATATTCACCATTATTTGCAATTACCTGTTGTCACTTCTCAGAACATTCTACAGGTTTTGGTATCAAACTATTTTGCAGTGATCAGAAATGGTAATAATCTGCTAGTGCAAGTTCAGGTGAATATAGTGGGTGGAGGAGAACAGACTGAGTTCCGAAATATTTTCCTGTGCTATTCTTGCTATTATGCAACCTTGCATTGTCATGGAAGTTAATAACA
This sequence comes from Acanthosepion pharaonis, assembly GCA_903632075.3. Classification (NCBI taxonomy): domain Eukaryota; kingdom Metazoa; phylum Mollusca; class Cephalopoda; order Sepiida; family Sepiidae; genus Acanthosepion; species Acanthosepion pharaonis. The sequence continues at coordinate 586,772 of CAHIKZ030000187.1, read as the reverse complement.
TTTTGCCTTTCATCCACTGTGTATACTACATTGCCATGTAAAAACTAAGGTACACTAAATTTATCCTTAACTGCCACGTATGATTAATAATTAGTATGATTAGTCATCATTACAATTAGTTCCCAAAAATGGAAGTAACTAATGACTTAACATAAAACTAACAACTTGTATAGCTAACACTGTATATTTACAGTTGTTAATATAATATTTTAGTTGATCCATTCTTCAACCCTCATCAGGTGTAAAGAAAGAAAGAAAGAAAGAAAGAAATCACACTTCTCCCTTCAGCAGTGTTTTTCTCTTGGATTTTTCTAAAGAAAAACTCAGCTGAAATGTGTTAACAACAATAAATATAAAAATGAAAAATCTGAGTATCTGAACAATTATAGACTTGGGATTCACAAGATGAGCAGTAGCACTCCCTAGGGATGGTAGAAAATCCAGGGAATGAGGGAAAAAAGAGGCAGTTAGAAAAAAAAAGGGTGTGAAGCAGAGCAGCACGAGAAGCAAGTAATTTTTATTCTTTTTTATTTTTTTACAAAAGCTATATGATAAAATTTAAATCAGTTGCACTTAAAGAACACTTGTACTTTACAAAAAATAAAATTGAGATACGAAAGCATGGTTTTATTTTATTGTCTGAAGTTAAAAATTTGAATATTTGTATGTTGGATAGGATATGCCACACACCAGCTAGGTCAGATAGCCAACATCTGTAGGGGCTAATATTCTAGGTTTGCAAGTGCAGTAATATAGCCATACCTGTTTGTCTGGTAACATCTTATATAAAGCACCTAAGAAAATCTGAAATGCTTGTGCATTTACAGTGTTAGATTAATCATTGTTTTGAATTTGCAGAAGTGTTTTCATATGGGCATGAAAACAGGATGCTAGAGGTTATGGCCTGGGAGCCAGGTGGGTAGGCAGCTAGAACTACTGTCATAGATGAACATCTCTTTATAAATAGGAAAAACAACAAATGGTAAAGTGTATGAAAATGATCATTTTTTTTTTCTCATTTGACTAAATATCTGTATTAGAAACAAAGATTGTGAAGATCATTTACATAATAATCATTTCAATAATATTTATATTAACAAAATCTATTTAAAAATTGAATGGATTACTAAATATCAAAATAAAATCTCAAATAGAAGAATATTAAAGAATATCAATTCATTTTTTATTTTCAAACCAAAGTTATTAACATTAAAAGCAAAGTGCATTTCAAGAGTAAATGAATTCAATACCTTTGGCTAGAATACAGTTTCAGCTATGGAAATATTAGACAAACAAAAATCAGTTTTTTTAAATAGATATAGATTAATAAGTAGGATGACAATAAAGAAAATAGAAGAATTCATTATAAGAATTTATTCTTTAATACCATAAAACATAAGCAGCTATGGCTCAGCTTTCTTTTCTTTACTATCTGTGATTTTGTTAAGTTCTTGGGGAAAAATAATGGCATGTTTTTCTGTCACCAGGTTGTGAATTCAGAATTGTCTTTATTCTAGGTCAGGGGTCAGTAACTTTCAGAGAGAGCTGGCCAGACAACTATGTGGTGTCTCGGAGGAGGACCACGATATTAAATATACTAGAATAAATTATCTCAACCTCAGACCGCTTCGTCCAGAAGGATGTCTTCATCTGGAGAAACTTTCTTTACAGAAATTGTTCTTGACAAATTAAGCAAACACATTTTCCAAAGTGCTCAATGAAAAAAATAGCTAAGTATCCAGCTTTAATTAAAATTTTGGTACTCAAAATTCACTTTACTTTTCTTAGTTTCAATGGGTTTTGTTTTTGTTCAGATAAGAAAGACTTCTGAAAATGAAAGGAAATAAAGAGTATTGTAGTTGAGTTCTGGTTAAGTTGGCAGGCTAGACAAAAATCCTTCACAGACCGGATGTGGCCCAGGATTGCCAACCCCTGTTCTAGACTAATTTCCTTATGTTCTATTTTTACAAGAGTTAGATCAGATCAATGGAATATTGCTGCTATATCTGGATTGGTGCTACCCAATCTTCATTGTCCAGCCTTGACAGAGTTAAAAGTGCTTACACAGCTTCATGGGTAACGAATTGTTCTCCACACTGTAACCTTTATTACACAGACAATACATTGTTAGCCTTTCACAATTATGTTCCTATTACTATTGCAGATGTTCAAACAAGTTACATTCCTTAGTTCCACCAGCTAAACACTTCACAACTAGGACCCAACATGCCGTGTTCCTGGTAGCAAACCATCTCCATTTCCTTTGTGATAAAAAGCCAGTTCCACTCAGACAGCTTCTTCCTCAGAACTGTTACTTTGTGTAACAAACTCCTGAGAGAATACTTCCCTGAAAACTACAATTAATCTCCTGAGTCAACCAATATCTATCCTATTCATCCTAATAATACTTTCTTGCTTTCTCCTTCCTTAGAACAATTTCACTCAGTAACATACTTTGAGTGGCTCTTGGGCTTTGTATTGGGTGTTACATAAGAAAAAAAAAAAAGAAAGGAGTCCAGTCTACTCAACTATTTATCCATAATTAGTGAGGGAAAAGATGAATTCATGCCTTTTGCAAGAATATTAGCACAAAGTGAATACAACAATCTGGGGTTTTAACTAGGCCTGCAGATTTCATTTTCCACACTGATAACCATTGCATAAGCTGCACATTCTTTTTAAGGATAGGAGACTGAAAAGTGAAGATGTCAATCTTTTCATTTACATGTTTTTTTTCACTTTAAAGAAAAAATAAAATAAAATGATGCCTCTTGCTCTGTCACATGTCATTTTTATTAAATTGATTGAAAGTTGATGCCAGTGCTCCAATTTAAAGCTTAAAAGTTGACACCTAAAAGTTGACATCATGGAGAATAGATACAATGACCTTGTCAAGGAGTTGAAAGCTCAAAGTAATTACTAATAAGAAAGTTAGATATACAAAATCTGTTTTATTCCTTTAAAAGTAAGACTAAATATCTAATTTCTGTCTGAATTTCTGGAATGATGAGTTATTATTTACACTATTTACATTGTTGTCATCTTTGCTGTTATCACAATGTTTGGAGCATTGTGCCCTCCGACCTTCATCAGGTGTATATTGATCCAGGCAATCTACAGAGAATTCCTAACTGAACACTTTATTTAATCAACAGGGGTAGACTGTTCTCATCCTACTGCCCATAAATTTTGGGTGAGGAATAACTAAGCAGTAGTAAAAATAAGAACTAGACAAGATATCTCTAGACATAGGCAGTGGAATGAGAACAGCCTACACTTGTAGATTAAATAAAGTGTTCAGTTAGGAATTACCAGTAGGCTATCAGGATCAATATACACCTGATGAGGGGATAATGAGGCTGAAATGTGATAATAGCCCACATGTAAATAAATACCTTCTACTCTAATACAATTCCAATGTCTATAAAACTTTATTTCCCCCTCATTCCCACAATGATTAAACAGCTTTTAAAATAAATGCTGTGCTCAAGTCTCCTCAAATATTAAATTACAGAAATATTTTATTTCCTTTAAAGTTAGGGGAATGGTACCAAAAATATCCAGGGTGGGAAATTATCATTCTGAACTTTGTAAAAAATCTTCAGCTAACATGCTTTCCAAGTCCTTTATTTTTAAAACTTGTAAAGTTATCAATATACGAAAAAGCTACTGGTTAGTCTAATTGTACAATTTTCAAGTGCTCTTAAATAGTCTGTACATAGAGAAATTTCACAAGTACAAAAAAGAAATGACCAAAATATCACTCACTTCTATAAACTCCGCAGAAGAAAATAGATCTTTCAAAATGAAAAGTAAAATAAAAGTTCAGAAAATGTCAATAGCTGAATTGATAACTAACATTTGAAACCAATTATTTCATTATCTGTTATTTGATACTAGTTATAAGAGCCTGGTAGCTAAAATGAATACTTTGAATGAACTTTTAACACTTCCCTACCCAATATTTCTAATGCTGTTAAAAAACAAGAATTTCACAGAGATGACTGAAGAAAGATTAAGTATCAGGTATCCTATATCACTTTGGCTGCAATTTAATATTCTTAAAAGTAGGGTACCTTAAATAACAGTGATATTTTAATTAAATTAGTTCCAAGAACTTTAAATATCAAATTTAATATTTTTGGGTGGAGATGTTAATTATATTCAACTGTCAAATCTCTACTAATAAGTAGTTAGGGCATGGAACAAGATACTTCATTTTTATCTCTGCCAAATAACTCATATTTAATGTTAAAAATATTCAGAATTGGATATGAACAGAAAATTTGGCATGTCTAACATTCAGGCTTTAAGTAAAATTTATTGAAGTCTCTTATTTACTTTTTATAATGAAAACATTCTTGAAAAAAAAAAAAAAAAAAAAAAAAAAAAAAATTCTAAAATTATTTTTAAGTAATTCTAAACAAAAAAAAATCTGTACTATTTTATCTGAATTTCTTACACAAAATGTTGTTAGTATTATACATTGATTCCGTCATATCAGCTTCCTGGACTTTCTAAGTATAGGGCCAGTGGAATATTACAAAACTGTAATCCATAGAAAGACTGAAATCAGATATAGCTAATCATGTGTGAAGGATAAATGAAACATATCAACCTCTATAAAAAAAAAGTTAAAATAAGAGACAAAACTGCCCTGAAGATTAAAACAATTTAAAGAAGCAGTACAGATCCAATCAGTAAACTGAGCATAATTATCAACACTACATGAGGATTGCTAATTAAAAAAGAATAGACATTAGATTTAAGACTTTGAAAATCCTTTACTCTAGTGGATAAAACTGATCCTAAAGCTAATCTAGTTTTACTGGAGTTTCAATTCCTGTATTAGGAAATTATCCAGATGCATGTTTGAATTTGGCAACCAATCAAAAAACCTTACTGCATGCCATAAACACACTGCTGTAATGATCATCATGCACTTGTTCCAACATTGGGGTCTTGTGGGTTGGTCAGGCTTAGTCTGGGTCCTTGTCTTTGACCTTACCATCAAGAGTGGCCCTATCAGGACAGCATCACTCTTGGAGTCATTGGTCCATGCAAGCCCCTCCAGCACAGCAAGGAACAACTTCTTCAATAGTAAGAAAACTTTCAAATGATTAAGATTTCAACAAGAATTCAATAAGTGAAGCCCAGATAAAATCCCTTCATATATCAGGTATTTATATAACATCCTGTCATTTTGTCTTGTATCTGTATATCCTAAGTTCAGCTGGATTCATTTGGTTATATTACTGGACCCACTAACCTCCTTTAAAGCCCGATTCTGCCCTTGGTGGCTTTGAGAGCACCTCTAGGTCAATCCAAGGTCTTTGACATTCTGAGATGACACCAAGTACAAAGCTTACTTGGGTATCTCTTAAGGTTAAGCCAGTACATATTAGGTCACCAAAGATCAATTCTTCTTAGATGAAAGGTTCCTGATGGACATTAAATTCAATTAAAACTGCTGATATTTACTAACATGAATTACATTCTACATTATTATCATGTTTCAGCTGTTTTATCCTTCAGTCTTCTTCAGGTGTCTGTTATAACTGGTAATCTTCCAAGAATCTCAAAACAAACCTTTTATTCAATCTATAGAGAGAGATTATTTTCATTTACTATGCAAGAAGAGATCTCATATCAGTTAATTTATCCTTGTGATAATATTTTTCTCTTTGAGTGAACCAGAGTACAAAACTTAATTGCACTAATAAATAAAAATTACAGTAATTTTTATCATTGAACTGATTACAGGTTCCTAACTAAAAATCACAAAATGTTTCAATTCCGACCATGAAGCGCCAAATACAATTTGCCTGTATACTGCCCAGTCTTCATCAGCCTTTCATCTTTGAAATTGTCAGATTAAAGTTCAGAAAATTTGAGCTTGTTAGAAACTGAAAATAAATCTAACATTTGTCATATCTAAAAGTTTCATACTTTATCCATTTGCTCAGATAAGCTAAATTACTAAATTCTCTCATTTGACTAACAGAAAAAAAAAAAAAGACTTATTTCATAGACTAAATTTACCTGATTTTGTAAACGTAATTTAATATCTGCACTAAAAGAAATGCCTGAATAATGTTCAGTTGTATCTGTTCCATAAACTCTAGAAATAGCAAAACAAATAATCCAAAGAAAGCGACCATCCCCCAAAGAGCATGCTACCTAGTGTACTTAAAATGGTAAATCCATGATGCATCCTATAAGGGAAATTCCAAGGAAGCTTGAGCTATTGTTTTTTACACTACCCACATACCTGCACATAAGGCTCCATGTTAATTATGACCTTGTGCCAAGTCAACTACCAAGGAGAGGTTGATAACAAAATAACCCTAGGGAATTTTTTTTGTTTTACATTCTCCTTATTTTATAATAACAATAATAATAGCTGCCCATCTGACAGGATCTTTATTTAATCTGTTGCAGACACCTGCTCAGGCACATTTGTATTTATTCAACATCTACAGAGCCAACATGTGGTTGATACTACAACTATGGTGAGTGAATTTTAGTTACAGTTTTTGGGAAAGAGCACATAAGTTTTAAACAAGCTTAATACAATCAAATTCTTGGTTATGATTACTTGTGAATTTGTATTAGCAAAACTATTAATAGCTGCTGAATAATAATAATAATAATAATAATAATGATGATAAGATCAATAGTAAGTACTCATCTAAGTAAAAAAAAAAAAAAAGGAAAAAAGAGTATTGTCAGATAAACATTTTAAAATAAATATACAAGTTATAAATATACAAGTTTTAAATAAAATTCTCATAAAAAATTACTACATTGGCAACTAGGTCTCACCATTTTACTGTTGAACTCGATAAATGCAACAATATGTTTTATTCTAATAGTTTCTTTTCTTGCACTTATCTCTGGAACTCTTCAGGTTTCTTGCATCCCTGCCACCTACAATTTTAAAAAATTTAAATGAAATGCTAATCGTCATCTTCTGTCTTCCTAAAACCCTGTACTTTTATTGTCCTCTTTCACTTCTAGCAACCTCTTGCATCCTAGTAGCATTATCACCTTGCTTGGGGTGAAATGAATAAAAAAAAGAAAAAAGAAAGTAACGTTAATATCAAGCTGATATTTTTTTGTATTTACAAGGCATACTTGAAAAGAATGAAAGGAACCATCAAAAGGTTATTTTGCTTCACTTTTATTGAAACAAAGATAATTTATATTGAGTTACTTTTTAGCGTCTTTTTAGAGACAGCTGTTATGTGAATGCTGGCATTCTAAGGGACAAAAGAATGTCTATATTTATTTATAGAAGTTCATAAATACAGACTGATATAGTTATATTTGTTTATTTTAGTATAAAAGATCATCTGAAAATTCCTTTTATCATAAACTGAGAAGTGATTTTGTAAAACAAGGTTCTTTTTAAAAGCCTCTCTTTCATCTATTGTACAATGCAAGGAGGGTATTAAAATGGATTCTGCTTCTTGATAAATAAATAAGCCCAACAGCATTGACATGTGTCATTAAGCATGAAATGACATTCCCACCACTGTGCAGAGGAAATTAAATTCCTTGTATACAAGAGAAAGAAAAACAAAACAAATTTCAAACAGCTGAACTCAGAACTATGAAGAATTTTAAAAAAAAAAAAAAGAGAAAATTTGCAAAAGAGTTAAAACTGATTTAGATTATTTACATTCAGACTAATATCCTCATCTTTCTTATTATGAAGGCCCAAGGATTGAACTGACAATTACTTCTGCCTTCTTAATTCTTATTCTTTTATTGTCCTCTCTCCTTAATAGTAGTTTTTCTTATAGTCTCTAACACTCAGTAACCACTTGTATCCTTGTGGCTTTATTGCCTTGCTTGGGGTGAAATGATTTAAAAAAAAAAAAAAAAAAACTATCAAATCCTTAGTCCGAGTAGTACAGACTCATGATAATAACAAAGATGGGGATATTAGCTTGTGTAAATGGATGGCAGATCAAAGAGTTGGAAAGATAATAAAAAAAAAACAAAAAAAAAACAAAACAAATGGGGCTAAAAGCTACAAAGGATAGAAAGTTGTGGAGAGCCACAATCTCCCATGTCCTGAAGGTACACAGCATAGATTATTATCAAGTTAATACTACAACAGAAAATTGCAAACATTTTACAAAATGATATAAAAAATTTTGACATGTTAATATATTTCATGAATTACTTTGATTTTGAAGGTAATAACTTAGCTATGACAAGGTGCTGAAAGTTATCATCCTGACTAACTTCCCAAACAGCAGACCAAATAGACTTTTTTCTTGGTCAAACCAAGAAGTTTTTTTTATCAGGTCCCTCATATCCAGATTAGGTCAAAATGTTACTTACAGTTTATATTTTATTACTTATATGGTAAATTTACATGGCTTATCAAACTTGACTAATATGATTGCTAATATCTATTATAAAAAATAGTTCATCATCAATAATAATCATGATTTCACCTTGTATTACAACAATGGGTAAAATTGTAAATGAGCTTAAAAAAAAAAAATCTAAGAACAAATTATTGAAAATCACCATCAGATAAAATGTAAAATTTTAAGGGGATATTATTTACATTCAGACTAATGCCCTTATCTTTCAACATCTGTCTATATGAAAGTTTAATACATGGGCACAGCAGAGGGAAAAACTTGATTTACTAAAGGGAATTACCTGAAAACTGCGATATCCAAAAAAGGCATGGCATGTGGAATTAGAACAATCTACTCTGTGGTCTAAATAAAGGATTCGGTTCAATAGTCCAATACATATCACCTGAAGACGACCAGAGAATGCAACGGCCAAAACATTGTGAATATAGCAATAAAGATGAGGACAACAATCTGAATGGTGTAAATAGTGTAAATAGTTACAATACCTCATCTCAGAAATATAGGCAGATACTGAAGAAGGTCAGAGTGTACAATGGCCAAAATGTTGTGAATATGGCAATAAAGATGAGGACAATAATCCAAATGATGTAAATAGCCCTAAACTGTTTTTATTATCACATTCCAGCCATTGTGCTCTCTGACTTTATTCAGCTACCTGTTAATCTGGGTAAACTTCAAGGAATTTTTAAGTGAGCCCTTTATTTAATCTATGGTTTGTTGAGCATTCTTGTTCTGCTGTCCATGTCTAGGGATATCTTGTCCTGTTCTAACTTAGTAGTGTTCAAATATTGCATGCCTTATTTCCATCGAGTCTAGGCCTGTACTACCTAGCCGATGACTTATAGGGGAAATGTTTTCATTTGTGATAAAATCAAAATATATTAATTTGAATTAGGGGGAGGGGTGCAGTTTATTTGTTTTCTTTAACACGATGTTAAGGCTGCTTTACTCTTCAGTCTTCTTGGAGTTATTAGCCATATCTTTCCCAGAAAGCCAAACAGAACAGAAGTGGAAAAGACAATCAATTTATAGAGAAAATTTTTTTTCACAAAAGAAACCTTTTTAAGATGATTGATGTTTCCTTATAATCCAATAAAATTCTTTGGGGTTTGAAAATGTTTAACTCCCAAAGAGCGAGATTCTTGAAATATCTTCCAACAAAAGTTTTCAGTTCATTTTTGATAGATTGCCAGTCTTCCCAAAGAGAATTTAAACATTTTATTCCATAACATCAATTTTTATATCATATGATACCATCCTTCATTCCAACCATAGCCAAAACTTTTACCAATTCATACTAGTATTACCACTAAATTATGAACAAGTGGAACAGTGGGATTTAGTATCGCCCCATTCAGCTTGAAATTTTAGTCTCAAGTAAAGAGATTTTGAGATTAGTTATTCTCTTATTAAAGACCGATTTAATTCCAGTATCGCTAAAAAAAAAATTTATGATTGAAGTTTTAATTTGGAAACATTTTTTTTTTGTTTAAAATGCAGATTTTTTTTTTTTTTTAGAAAATCAATAGCTCAAATTTTCCTTAAAGAACTTTAAAAAATGCAAATGGATATCAGTAGAGAACAAATTTCTAAATTTGATTTTCATTCTGTTAGGATATTATTTTGTCAGACACACCCATTTTTATTTACAACATTTTCATTGGTACACCTTCAGATCATCTTTAGCTAATATGGATGGTCCACCCAAATTTCCGCACATTCTAAGTAAGAAACCAATTTATGAATGACCCACATCTAAACTATTAAGCGCATGAAGTTATATTGTAAAAACTGAAGACAATTATATTTTTTAATACTGATTAAAAAAGAATCAAAGTCTAAAATTTGAATAAAAATTAAAAAAATGTCTTGGCAATAATTTGTTATTTCTTGTACTTTGCCGTCAATTATACTTTTTTTTTTTATTTGAATACAAATCATAATCCTTTCAAATATTTATAATTTATTTATTTCTTAAAAAGTGTAAAACAGAAAACTACTCAGTAGTTACTACACTGGTAATTAAATATATCATTTATCACACAAAAAAAAGATTATTAAAAACAAAAATAATTTTGTTTTTCAGGGTTAGGGATTTAAAAAAAAAAAAATACATTTGTGATTTTTTTTAACAATAAGTATTTAAATAATAACAATAATAATAAACGAAATTAAATTAGAAATTCGCTACTATAACTTAGTAATCATTTAAAAAAATAAAACGGATAAATACTACTGGATTGAATGAACTGTTTAAATACTGGAATGAATGAATCGGACAAAAATTTAAAAAAAAAAAAAACGCTGTGCTCAAAACAGCATGGATATCGAAAGAGAAACGATTTAACATTTGTAAACTAATTATCCAAACAATTATTCATTGATTCATTTCAACAGTTTCTTCAATTTATAGAATGTAAAAATAAATCAGTCCTTGTTATTAATTAATTGGTACATTTCATAACTGCGGAAAAAGCCACGCTAACAGTGGGAAATCTAATAAGAAATAAATTTGAGGAAAGGAAAAACAAAACAAAAAAAGAATAAATAGTGGAAGAATCGACGATAAAGAAAGCGGCAACCACAAATCTTTCGTCTTTTTTTTTGTTTTGTTTTTTGTTTTACTTTAGTTTTTGGGGTTTTTTTTTTTTAAATAAGAATAAAAAAGTCCCACTTTAAAATTGACGTAAAAATTGTTATAGAAGAAATGTTATATTTGTCTTCATTAAAAATATCCGACAATATTTTAATTGAATTATAAAAATATACGATATTTTTTTTTTTGTATGAAACTGACTCTTAGAGAAAGCAGAACAAAAGCGAAAAAAAAAAAAGAGAGAAGATAGGTGGGTCCGCCATCCTCAACTCAGGCAAAGCACAATGGAGCAAAAAAAAAGTAAAAAAAAAAGACTAAAATGAAATTTTTGTAAATAAAAAAAATAAAATGAATACCAGGCAAACATAAATTAACCTTAAAAACACTGCCAAGACATTGATTAGCAACTATGCTCTTTCTTTCTAGTCCTTCAATGAAATGTTTCTATTTGGACCCCACCCTGTTCAAAATCCTAGATCCGCCCTTGCATATAACCAACTTATAGTAAACTTTAAAAAGATGCAATGAATGATTATCATTTTTGGTGCAAAGGAAATAAATTATGACGATCAGAATAGATCGATTCATCGTTTTTCACTTCATAACAACACTGCTCTCAAACTTTTGTTGGGAAAGTAAAAAGAAAAAAAAAATCAGCTTTTTTTTAAATGACAGAGAGAGTCAAGTCAACGCACTTTAAAAATAAATATTTTTAAAACTGAAATTAAAAACAATAAAACAATCAATTTTTAGGTTCTCAGCACATCATTTCTATTTCTTATTGATCTCACATTTTTAAAGAAACTAAAATAAAAATTATGCCTTTATTACACTTTTTCGTTTGAAATATATTTTCCACAAAGACCCAAATGAACAGTGAAAGAATTTTTTGTAAATTACAAACAAAAAATATTTACTACTATTTCATTAATTCAAACACAATAGTAACGCATACAGCTACACGGACACACATTTTCATCTATTCTCGCCACCCCCAACTATACACACGCATTTCACACATGAATGAGTAAATAGGTTTATTAGCCCAACTTGATCGCTACAGGGAGAAGTAAGAGAAATCAAAATGCAGACTAGAAAAATGAATTTCAGTTAAAAATAAATGGTACACCGACTGCAAGAAACAGCCGCTTTGCCAAACCAATTGTGAAAGAACAGAATCATTTCGTTTAAATCAAATTTTCATTATGAAAATCCATTAAGTTTATTTAATAAACAGAAACTAAGTGGGGCGGCCACTTAAAGACCAAAATTCTTTGTTTCAAAAAAAAAAAAAAAAAAAAATACATTCTCTAGTTAGGAGACTTCTTTGATGAAGAAAGATCATTACTATCGGACAGCGAATTCGCTTCTCACTGGGTACTTCATGCTTGTAGCCCGGTACCAGAAAATAAGGTACGATTATGTATTATTTACACACTGTGTATTTGAAAGAAAATTATAAAAAAATGTTGGAAAAGAAAATTAAGATGTGGCGAAAATGAGAAGCGATTTTCACATAGAAAATCGATTTTTTTTTTTTCGTAAAATTTGTCATTTAGTGATTTTTTTTTTTTAATTTTATTTATCCATTTTTACTTAAGCACAAAAAGATTTAAAAAAAAAATGTCCTTTAGGTGAAACAACTGCATTCACATGGCCGATGTGGTCCGTGACACTTGCCGAGAGGGTGGAAGAAGGCGTGTATCAACAAAGAATTGATGACAAAAGATACGGCTGATAAAGCTCTATGTCTCCAAGAAAACAATGAAATTGAAAAGATGTGAACGATGGGAAGAAACAGGAGTTTTGTAATTATAACTAAGGGACCAAATAAGTTATCTTTTTTAGCCTTAAAAAAAAAAAAAAAAATTCTTCATAAACCGAACAACGCTAACTTTACACTTTCACAACTGATTACTATGTTGACATCTCTCTTCTCTCTCTCTCTCACACACACACACACGGCATTTTAATTTTTAGAATTTGGCAATGAGGAAGAACTATTATTCGAAACCTAAAAGCCAAAATTTCAAAAGGTCTTCCATTTTCATAGCATAATTGCTCTTCTTAAGCAGTAAAAAAATAAATAATAAATAAAATAAAAATAAAATAAAAAGATACTGCAGCTCAAGTGATTGTTTATTCGGATCTTTAAGCAGTTATTTTTTTTATCTTCTCAACAAACCCAGGAGACAAAATTAAATCATTTACTACTTGCTTATATTCACGACGATCCTTATAAATTTATTCTGACTTCTATCTTCAATGCTTTACATCCAACTCTACTTCAGAACACATCGAATGAAACGTGTTTCAGTTTATTGAGGCTACTAATCAGTACGAATAATTCGTGGAATATCGAATGACAAAGTCACAAAAAAAATTTCTTCACCTCAAAACTTGAACCAACAATATTTCGCATATTTTTTAATTATTTATTTACTCATAATATGACTGAAGTCAGGATGTTCGTATTTGTCTCACTACGAGTCACAAGGGCAAATGCCCGCGTCACAAGTCCAGTTTTAAAGAAGAACCCCCATACGCGTATGAGCGGAGATTAAAAAAAAAATTCCGTTTTTCTCGGACTCTACTACAGACGTTAGAACCAACTCTCGACCCACCATTTGTAGTGCCATAGGGAGTGCTGTCTCTTTTCTGGATCTCCAGGGACCAGACAGCCGCATCAATTCTTTTTCTTTTGCAAGGTTAATTTTAGCGACAAACAGCCACAGTATATTTTTACAATTTTACATGTTGATAATGTAACTGAACACTTTCGAAATTAGATACACAGTTAGATTCCGATAGGGAGTGTGGTCCAACATTTACGACGGCTCCCCCCACCCAATGAAGGAAGAGAGACTTTGTTGCCATAACACAGCAAAAATGGCACATTGCTGCAATATTCTTCTTGACATGACATTTATTTAAATGCCCTCCTAACTAGAAAAAGAAAACAATTTTCTTTCAGTACTCATTCATGTTCACCACGCCAAAAGAATCAACTTTTCAAAGAAAATAAAATGTTCTAGTTTTTATTTGCAAATAAATAATATAAATTTATTGGAATTAAAAACTAAAAAAATGTGACTTGGCATAGTCACTGATATCAATCTTTAACAAGTTAAAAGAAAAATGATTATCAGAAACTTTAGTTTAAAAACCTTACAAAATAAATATCACATTTATCATCTTAAGCTTTGCCTTTAACGGTCGATTTTTGTTTATTTTTTATGTAGCGGTAAAAATTTCCGTTAAGGTATATTACGAATATATACTTTTGAGTTAGTCCCTTTTTTTGGGACACATGGCAGCAGATGCCAATGTAGCGGGTAGCCAGATTACTTTGCCTGCAGTTTTGCAATCGAATTAAAAGTAAAACAGTGCTTAATTACTCAACAAAGCCGAAAGCATAAACCTGATTACATAACTAAATCAGTTTAATTAAATTTCAATTATTAATAACTTGTAAAAATAAACTGAAATGCCCCCTGCTCCTGGTACATGAAATTGAAATGTAAGCTTCAATTTTTTACAGTTATTCAGGAAGAATTTTTCGTACGAAACCTACTTTCAGTTCTTAGACGAATTAATATCAGAATAATTATACTAAATAACACTGCATAATTCCATTTAAATGTCATTTTTTCCTAAATAATACATGTCCACATTTCAGATTGAGCTTTATTTTCAGAGAAGTGAAGGGTAATGGTGGTTCGTGGTTCATAACAATGAATTGAGGTTCTTTTCCAAGAATGCCACATTGGTTATCGATGACTGAGTGTTGTGGCCGGCCTTTAACTTAACGGTGCCAAAAGTTTACTAAAATTAGTTTACTAGAATATTATTTTCACAAGGGTTGGGTGGGGACAAATGAACTAATCAAGGAAAGAATAACCTACCTAAATGAGCCTGCTCAAATGGATGGTAAAACATTAACTGGGAGGGATAAAAAAAAAGTAAAGGACAATCATTGCTTAAGGTTACAAAGAATAAGAAAATGTGGGGAGCTATGATCGCCCACATCCCAATGGCACATAAAAGAATAAGAACCAAGAAAACTTTGATTTTTTTTTTTTTTACAATTTTCTGTAAATAACGGAATACGTGTCCACAGAGTAAACTTCAAATTTCCAGAAAATCAAACCATATGATAAAAACTTAAACAAAAAAAAACAAAAAAAAACATGGTTTTCAAATATTTCTTTAATGTTGTAATAAAAAAATATATTATTTTTCAAGAACATTCAAACAAAATATTGATAAAAAAGGAAATCAACGATACTTGCCTTCTAAACTGGTTAGCTGAAGAAGAGTATGTTTTAATGGTATGTCCTGGTAAGCATCGTTGTACATCTCCAAAAATAAAATAAGGAAAACTCAAGAACTAGACTTAGAGTGAGAAGAGTCCAACTTTTCTTTAGCAGGCACTTCTAATTCGATATTGTATGCTTTGCCTACTTCACTAGAACCTATTTCAACTTTTAATATCTCCTCTTCCTCCTCTTCTTCTTCAGGGCAGTTCATCTGCACTTTGTGATGGGATGGATTTAATGTACTAGTTGTATTGCGTCTCAAGTCTGAGTGTTGTTCAATTGATGGCTTTGTTGAGTCTTCCCCAGTGAAAACCTTCTTTTTCTTCTTCTCTTGCTCTTTCTGTCCTTTATCAGTACAGCTCGTTCCCGGAGGGCCTGTCCGGGTAAGACCCTGCTTCTTTTCGAAAGTGGGTAACGCCACCGGGTGTTCCGATCTTTTCGGGATCGCACAGGTTGCTTGAGGTTGCTGTTGTGGCGTTTTAGAGTGGGATTCCTCAAATTGTTCCCACTGTTTGTCAGAAATTTTCCTCGGGGGGATTGAAGACGTTGAAGAGGAGGTAGAGCAAGAAGAAGTTGTGGTGGTGGTGGTAGTAGTAGTAGTAACAGTCGGGGGAGGGAGAAGAGGGGGTGGTGGGGGAACCGATGGAGCAGCAGATTTCACTAAGGGACTAGTACCTGCAGGTAACCTAGAGACAAGAACCAGCTTGGAGACCGGTGAACCTGCAGCAGCTTTACAAGGAGACTGACTTGGGGATAAAGTTGGGGGAATGAAAATCCTTCTTGGGGACTGGCCAATAGATCCATCACTTTGTAATACTATAGCCTCTTTGGTATGTCGAAATAAACGATCCTCGTTAAAGTCAAATGCGTTTTCCTTTGAGCGAGGGCTTTTGATCGGCCGGCCAAATTGGTCTGCGGGTAGTACGATCTTTAGTTTTTCCAAGTTTGGAGAGATTTCAGGAGAACTTAGGTTTGTATATTCATCTAAAGTGACAACACTAAGAGGAGTAGTACTACGAGGCCGGTTGATAGGGGTCGTTTTCACTTGCAATCTTTGCAATCTTCGTTCATACGCTTTCCGTTTCGAGGAAGAAGCAATTATTTCCGGAGAATTAAAGTCCGCCGGCTGCCCACTGCTTTCTTTAATTGTGCTTGTTGCATCATGTGAGATTTTCCGAATTAAGTTAGGAGTACTTCCACTTGTTAGAGTAGTGTAAGCCCCTCCAGTAGGTCCGGGTTCTGTTGGGCTGAGATCGCTGTCCGAGGAACTTGACTCGTCAAGAAGACTGGCTTTCTCGACAGCGCTTACTTCTTTGGCTTTGGAGACAGCACCGCCACCGGTTGCAGCCGGGGCGGTTAATCCTCCACCGTCAGCGGCGATACTCTGGCTCCCACCAATGTTGTTAGTGTTCAGGTCCTCAGTA
Source organism: Acanthosepion pharaonis (assembly GCA_903632075.3). Lineage (NCBI taxonomy): Eukaryota > Metazoa > Mollusca > Cephalopoda > Sepiida > Sepiidae > Acanthosepion > Acanthosepion pharaonis. The sequence goes on along the minus strand of CAHIKZ030000187.1, from coordinate 570,028 downwards.
CTGCCAAAGTTGGCAAAGTCAACATTGGCAGTAGATAAAACACTCCCGGCCGTAGCACCAGCCACTGCAGTGGTGCCTGCTGCTGTTATGACCGTTGACCCTTCTCCAGTAGTGGGTCGGGTTGACTCCACCGATACGGAATCGGGTTTACATTTATTTGGCGACACCGATACCAAACCGGTTGCAACATGTGAAGTCCCTTCGTCGTCGTCGGACGAAGATGAGGGGATAACGTTGGAATCCGTGACCCTGCTTTGTTTTAAGCTCACGTCACTGTCTTTTGCTTCATCCGGGAGTGACCTCACCCTGATTGATTCTTGATTTGACAACGCAGGAACCGATTTTTTATCCACTCTGTTTGTTTTAGCACTGCTGGTGATTGAATCTGTTTGAGTCCGTGTTGCATTAGCTTTCTTACCACTACTTTCGTAAATGTTGTTCTTCTTCTTTGTTGGTTTTGCTGTTATTGAGTTTAAATCAGCCAATGTACAAGTGACATGACTTTTTCTGTCACTGATTTCATCCGGGATGATGTTCTGATTAGTTGTAGTAATTGTAGTACTGTTCGTGTTGTTGGCAGCCGAGGTTCTAAGTGAAGGTGCACTAACATTACTACTATTACTACAACTAGATGTATCGGTGATGCTAGTGTGTGTTGTTTTAATTTCTTGTGTTCTAGCAGCAGTTGGATTCGTACTCGCTGTTTTCTTCCTGCAAATATTATTATTGGCGGTGGAGTTGGGACTGTTTGTGTTTGTTGTTGTTGCCGTGGGGGTGGTCACTTCTTCATCAGATAAGTCGACCGTGTCAAAAGTGGCCAAAGGGGCAGTGACGACGTCAAATTGCCTGTTCAAAGGTGAACGTTGTTGTTGTTGTTTGTCAGTTGACTGGACATTATTATCGTTACTACGACTACCACGAGTTCCATTGATAGCACAACCACCACTACTACTACTATTATTATTATTACCAGTAGTAGTTGTAGTAGTAGTAGTCGTGTTAGTGTTGTTAATGGTGGCCGTGGTGCTTCTGCCGGTGATGCTGTGACTCTTGTTTTTGCTGCTGCTGCTGCTGCTGCTGACAGGCACTGACGAAGAAGAGGAAACTGAAGTGGAAGAAAATTCTGCAGAAGCAGAAGAGGCAGTTTTGGATTTTCGCATAGCCGCAGTTGTTGGTGCAGACAGCAACCCAACTTCATCACTTAGTCGCCTGAAACTTATCCATAGTTACATATTGTTTATTGCCATTTTTATTTTTTTTTATTTTTGTGTAAAGTTTATTTTGATTTTTGACTGGTTAAGAATTTCGGTCTTTTGTTAGTGTTCGTAAAATAGTTTGCTGTTTTTTTTTTCTTTTTAAGTGTGTTATTAAAAAATGTGTTTTGCTTTTGTGTGTGTGTGTGTGTGTGTACCGTTCAAGTTATGTAATATTTGTAGCCAGCTACGCAAAAGTTGAAATATAGTTTTATTAGTTTTTCTTACGACTGCACAACTTTAAGAGTTAATTAAATAATGTCATTAATAACAAAAAAGAAGACAATACCAAACCATTTTTTCTTTTTGCTCATTATCCTCGCGTATTTCTTCCTTTTTTTTTTCTTTTTTTTTTCCCTTCAGTCAGTGGTTGGTTAAAAAGACAACAACAACAAAAAAACGAGGAGTTCGTTCCTTTTTCTTCCTATTTTCTCCGCTTTTGAGCATTAATTACTTTTTTCCACACCATAGAGGGTCTTTTTTCTAAGAAGAACAGGGCACTCCGTGTATATTTTTCTTTTCGTTTTCTCAGTTGTCTCTTTACTGATCTTCTTTTTCCCACTGTACAAGCATCAATGCGTGCACGTGTTCAATTCAACGGAGGTAGCCTTGATGTATTTAAGCAATAATGAGTTGAGTAGTTAAAAAAAAGTACTAAGAGTGACTAGTTTACAAGCCGTAGTACAGTAGTATCTCGTCTCTCACTCGTGTTCTGTGGCAACTAACTCCAACAACAACAAACCGGGAAAGGGTGTCCTGGAGGTGGAGTAAATTAGACAGAATTGGAGGAGGATGAGTGGAGTGCAGATGAGAAAGAGTGATGGTGGTGGTGGTGGTGGCATTGATTTTTGCTACCTTCGATAACAGATTTTAGCTCCGACAGATATTCTCACTCAGCTGAGGAGACTCCGTTCCGATATTTGCAGACAAGTCGAGTTCTCTTTTTCTCCCAACATTACGACGGCGGTTGAGTTGAATTAAATGTAACAGAAAAACATGGCACAATAACACTGTCACCACCGCCACGAAACATCTTCTTTCTTTTATCTTTCTATCAGTGTAACAAGCACGCACACAAAACACAGCAACGACTGGAGTAGGGAAAAAAGATATAGTGTTAAGAACTCGATGGTGTTTCTGGACTGAGGGGAAGAAGACAGCGAACGTTACGATAGGGTAGGAGGAGAGAAAGTATGAAAGGAGGAGGGAGGATGCTGTGTATGAATGAGTCAGAGATGGAGGGGGACAGAAAGAGAGACGGAAAATCGTTACTATGTCCTAGCAGTGCAAGATAAGCAGAATCGAATAAAAAGCAGTGTGGGGTTACGATCGGGCAGGAAGATTAGAGAGAGAAAGAAAGAAAGTAAGAGAGAGAGAAAAAAATTAAGGGAAATAAAGAGTAAAGAAAACAACTTTCTCATATGTAGAGACACATGCTTTTGCGGGGAAGAGGGTAACGGACAAGCTGATAAAAAAAAAAAAGGGAAATAGTGAAAGAAAAAGTAATGATCCACTCCAATTATTTGCAAAGAAATTGTATATAAAAAAAGTCACAAATGAATAAATAAAAAAATAAATAAAACGAAGGTGTTTCTTTTTGGGCTGGAGACAGGAAAATTTTTTTTTTTATCGTGTTATTTCTTTTCCTTTTTTTAATACACTGCAAATAAGAAGCCAGCGAAAGGAATCCGAATAATTTAAAAGATAAAATTGACTCTGAAGCTGACTTTTAAGGACACATTTTTTTCATCGACTCAGTTGTTTTTCCTTTTTTTCTTTATCTTTTTTGCTTGCTTCTCTTCTTTTTTCTTTTCTTTTCTTTTTTTTCCGCTTTTTTAATCCGGCTGCTGATGAAAAATAAAAATTATATTCATTCAGCCAACAATGAAGTTGTTCTACACAAGCCAACTATCATCGCTTTCTTAGGGGATTTTTTTTTTTTATTACTTTTTTTTTTTTTAGCCTCCCTCACTCATTTTTGATCATTTTTCTTAATTTATATAAAAAACCTCGCAGATTAATTAAAATCTGAACAAAATATATCTTGGTGTAGATCACATCTAATATTTTACTATTTCTTCACAACTTAGTTTTTGTTTGCATTTTGCTGTCAAACAAAAAAAGTGGAGGCAGGTGTTTCCGATGACATTTGCTCTTTCTCCTGCAAATAGTCAGTCAGAGATGATTCTTGATTCGTTTGGAGGAGACTAACTTGCAGTGGATGCATGATAAAAATAAGTGTTTTTTTTTTTTGTTGTTGTTTGTTTAGGAATTAGAGAATATATCGTTTAACCTTTAATCAACACTCTTGGTTGGTGGTAGATAGCAGTTATAATGACAGTTCATTGTGTTTAGTTTTAGAACAACCTTGAAAATCCTTAACTTTAACTTGGTGGACATGTGTTCAAAAACGTCCCACATTTCTATCTTTCTGCAATTAATTATTAAATTCCATTTATCCTGAGTAAAGTAATTAGTAATGTCCTCATCGTTTCCTATAGGAAAGGTCCTTATACGCCAGGAAATTTTCAGAATGGTTGTTGTTGTTGTCGTATGTCGTAGAGAGTAAATCACACACACTTACACACACACACACACACACGACACGGCACGGTCATCTTACTGTTTGTTTTCTTTCTTTTTTTCTGTCCTTCGTCTGCAGCAAATTCAACCAAGTGGTAAAGAAGAAAAGGTGAAGAAGGGTCAGACAAAGAAACGTTATTGAAACAATTTTTAATATTACGTTTTCTTTTCATTTTTAGCTATTTTATTTCATTTGGAAGTTTTTGTTTTGTCTTATTTATTATTTGAGGAGAGTTATTGGTTGCAGCCATAAAATTTATTTCACTTACTGACAATGACAATTAAAGTTATTAGAGAATAAAGAAATTGGTGATCGCCGCACATAGGCCGGTTGTTTAGGGGTTTTTCGCATTTGGTTTTAAAACTGCTACATACCAGAAAGAATACATTTTCTTTTCCTTCAATGCAGTCGTGTTCCAATTATTTTCAATGTTTTTCATTTCAGTTTTATTTTTCTCTTTTTTTAAAATTAATTTATTTACTTAAGAAAATGTGTAGCTGCTTCTTTCTCTCTGAAAACTAGAAGCAGGAAGAATTCAAAATAAATAAAAGAAAGAAACTGTGCCCAGAATTTCCTAAAAGAAAAAGACACTATTGAATTTGACTTTACTGTCAAATTAAAAAATATTCAAAAAACATTTTGATTACCATTTTATGGCATCTAAAATTGGGAAAAAAAAAAAAAAAAAAAAAAATTCAGAAAAAAATCATTCAAAAATTTTAAAAAATACCATAAAAAAATCTACGTCGTTTTTTTTTTAATTTACATTTTCTCTTATTTGACAATATAGAACAAAATAAGTTTTAAATTCTTTACTTTTGTTCTTATTTTAAGTTTATTCTGTTTATTTTTAAGTCGTCAAAAATAATCAGCGTAAAAACAAATAAAATTAAAAAAGAATTAAAAAAGGGAAAAATAATTTTTACTTACGGAAGTGACGTCACAGCGCGGGTTCTTTTCCTATTTAGTGTTTAAGAATTCAATGGGACACGTGCTTTCTTGTTTGTTTGTTTTTTAACTCAACAGCTTCAAACTTAAATTTACATGTTTAAACTTTCTTTATCGGCATAGTTTTTTGGCTCATCAGAGAATGTTATCATAAAGTAATTTTGATTTACCTTGTGCGAAATAGCTTGAAAACTAAAAAAGTCAGTTGTTCAGCTAGCTGTCATTGTGTATGTATAATGTGTGTGTGTGTGTGCGTGCACGCGTGAACTTTCAATGAATGTTGATTGAATGTTGAGTGTTAGTTTACTTTTGACATGGCCAAATATATTTTTGGTAAAAAATTAAAGTAGTTAATTATTACTTATTACTAGATACGAGACGCATTTTCAAGCAAAATTTATCAGGGGTTTTTTTGGGGGGGGGCATCGTGCATAAATACGACAAAAGTGGCGGTCATAACATCAATCAATCAATGGTAAAAAAGAGGTACCAAAAATCCTACAACGGAAAATAAGAGTTTTTATTACTTATTACTAATAATTGTAATCAGGCTTTTTCATGCGTGAATCACTGGATATAGAAAAAAAACTTACGTCAGAAATAGGTATTATCAAAAATGCATGCGGTTTTTTCGAAAGGAAAGAGAAATATCCCTATCACCGTTTAAAAAATTTGCAGTAAGTCAATTATTCGATTTTATAAAAAAAATATTTTATTATTTTAAAAATTTTATAAATGCATAATCGCCTAGGTTTTTTTTTTTTTTTTTAATACACGTTTTTTGAGAGAAGTGTATGTTTATGACAGTCAGATGTTTGACGGTTTGTGTAAAAATTGTTGCATTTTTTATGGCTCTTCGGATCAACGGTTAATACCACCAAAATTGTTTGTTGAATTATCGCGGATTCATTTTTTGAATTCACAGAGAAATGTTTCGTTATATATTAGCCAATGAGAGACGAGATTTTCAAGCCCTTGTGAAATTCTGGACGGGGCCGATATGACCCCTCTTTGTTCAATAAAAGGACTGAGTGGATCGGAAGAGAAAAAAGTAACTGTTGAGAAAGCAATTAACAGTTGAGGGGGGAACATTAGTGCCCACGCTTCAAAAGGACTGATCCAGTCAAGGGGTCATAAATTAACACGGGGAAAGAAAGCACCGGCAGATTAAAACCCCAGGATAGAACATTCTTTTCTGTGCCATCCTGAGAAGAATTTAGATCGAACGAATTTTCAAGTTTAACTTTCCAGCAAATTACTACGAAAAACCCTCAAGATAACAAGCCGTGAAAACACGAAAATCCCTTCGCGCTGAGACGTCCTATTGAGTATTATTCAGTTAAGAACGGAGGTGGGCGCGTTTTTTATTTTCTGCCATGTGCAATTTTTTGCTTCCTCTAAGTTTTTTTCCCTTTTTTCCATTTTTAAAGGGTGCAATCTTTTTTGTCTTTGAATCTGTCTTCTCGTAAACATTGTAAAACTTTTTCGTTATATCTGATGGTAATCCCCTTTTCGTGATCTCAGAAAATTATTATCCTGACATAATAGGTGCACAAGAGGAAATTTTTGTGCAACTTTTGTATTGTATCCTTTATTTTAAAATAAATGTGTTTTTTAAGATTTTACGAAATGGTGATCTTGTTTTGTAATTTTTCGCCTATTGTAGAGACTTCTTGTTTCTACTAAGTTTTGTGTCTGGCACAAGAATTTAGGTTTGGTAGGAAATTTTTTAATAATTTAAACGAAATTTTAATTACTTATTCATTTATTAATGAGTGAATAATTAAATAGGTCATTTTATTAGAAAACTTTGTGGAAATATTTTTGTGGCATGGGTTAAGTTTCATCCCACCCACTTTTCGATGTTCACGATTTTTTTTTTATAAAGAATCCCAGATTTTATTTAACTAAAAGATTTTTATCAAGTCTAAACAAGGAAAATTCGTCCAGAACTTTCTCATTTTTTTTTCTTTTAACAGTTAGGTGCTTCCATAATTTAATTTATTTTCTTTCAAATTGGACAGGAAAAACATCAACAAAATATTTCTTTTTAAAAAACGACTTGTAATTTTTCAGTTTTGAAATTCATCGCGTTGTTGTTCGTCACAATAGTTTATTTTCTTAAATAAATGATAAGATTGAAGAATCGAAAAATGTAAAGTTTAATGCCAGTTTCGAGTGTGAACCATTTTTAAAAGAATTTAAAGTTTTTTTTTTTATTTTACCGACTGTTAATTTTTTTAATTTATTTTGTACGAAATTTCAAAAAAGATACTTCTGAATGACCTTATCAACTGAGTTTCAACTCTTCCCTATCGGAAGAGTAAATAATTATATAGTGGCGTGGGGCTTAGGGGTTAAAATGAATGCCAAGAAGATTAATAAAGGGTGATAATGTGGACGAGATACGGGTAATTTTAACCAAACAAGATAAGGAATTTATTCACAAATTTACACGCTTCAATTAGTGTCAGTAGCTTGTTTCAGGAGAATAAATCAGAATTCTTAAAATCCATTGTTTTAACATATTCTCATGAAGAGAAAATGTTCATACAACAGATTAAATGATCTGACAGAAAAATAATATTAAAAATGTTAAAAAAATAGTGGATGAGAGAATTTGTCGCTCACATAAGGGATATATAGTTCCATACGTTCAAAAGTAGACGAAGGGACATAGTTTGAAATACTTAGCTTTCTTGGATTATTGAGAGAAAATTTATTGAAGTGCCGCGTGCTTGGTTGGAGGCCGATAATATAATTGGCGCGAATTTTTACACTGGCGAGAACTTCGACGCTGGATGCGATGAACAGGAAAAAATTTTCACGTGGCTTCAGACGCTCTCCTCTTATTAATTTATTTTTTTCTCCTCATTTTATATATTAAAAAAAAATTAATTTCGCATAGGCTCGCTACTTTTTTTCTTCTTCTTCTTCTTGGCTGCCCGGCTAATTTCTGTGAAGGTAAGGTTAGTATTGGTTAAAAAACAATTTTACATAGGATCGCGAATTCCTTCCTTTTTCTTCTCGGCTCACCGATGAATTTCTGCGAAGACAAGATTTTCATTGGTCCAAAGAAAATTTCACATACGCCCGTGAAGTCCTCTTTTCCTCAGTCCTTCGAATTTGAAGGGAGTGGGTGAAGGGAGATATTATTATTTAGTACTCATTACAATAGCTCTTAAATTCAAAATAATTATTTTTAAAATCATTGGGTGCAATGATTTTATGATATCAAATATTTAAGAAAATAATAAAAAAAATAAAAGCACTGAATTAATTTCAAAAGTAGCATTTAACTAGTTTTTATTTCATTTCTTTTTATACTTTTAATGTAGTATAAAAAATAAAATTATTCATTCAGCTAAGTTTCATATAGAATAAAACATGTATTAAATATTGGTTACATAAGGTTAAATATAATTTATTTTTAAACATAAAATCAATTTCTTGATTATTGCACAGCTGGCGTTCCGTATTTCTTCATTTTTTTAAAAGAAAAATCTTTTGGTGCGCTTTTTAAGAAAGGGATAACCTTAGAGAATTAGATCTTAACTAATTAGATCTTAAAACTATGATATCACAAGTTTCTGTGCGTAAATAAACGTTATTTTCATTATATTTTAAGCAAAAAGTTATCATCATTACATTTACAAAATCCAGTTAATTAGACCAACTGACTTCGAAACATCTCTAAAAAACACATACTGGATTTTTAAGAGATTTTTAAATATTGTTTTTGTCTATAATGGCGGTTCGATGAGTGACTAATGAATATCCGAATGTTTTAAAAACGTCTAAAAACCTTATGTATATATAGAAATTATTTTTTCTTTTAATAAGGATTAGCTCCAGACTATTATCTTTCAAATAAAGCCCAAATCTAACGCCAAAAAGACATTTAAATTATTTAAAATGCGTTTTTTTATTTATTTTTTTATGAGGTCTGTGGCGGTAAGAGTTAAGAAGATGTATTGAATAAATTAAAATATGACCTATTTAAAATGAAAATATTAATTTTTCTCCACTAACTATTTCTTTCTAAGCCGAAGTGTACCTTATGACTTTTTTCCATTATTTTTCCCCTGATGGAACATTCGCTAATGAATGACTAAAAATGCCTTCAATCTTGCGTGTAAGGCTGCAGTTATTTCAATCAGTTTGTTGTTGTTGCTGTGACCTAAAATCACTACCATCCTTCTCCCCTTTGAGTTGTTGGCTGCGTTTTGGTGCAAGGCCATTAATCTGGGGTACTCAGTAGGGAATCAGCTTGATTCACAGTGTAAGGTAATAATGGTCTGTTGGAGTAGCTCATTAATCATTACCCATCGACGACAAGGAGTTTTTCTTCTTCGTTGTTTTATTCCCTTAATTTCTTTTGGTTAGGGAATGTTGAAATGTCCCTCTAATTAGAGAATATGAAATAAGGTTTTACAGTATATTCCAATTAAAAAAATACATTCATTTTCTGACATGGAGAAAATATATGACAAAGTGGAAAAAGTTTTCTTGTGACGCGTTTCATCTGTTAGGTCTTCATCGGACTAAATTTGGTATGCTGGTGCGGCTACACATGCGCACGAACGAGGGACGCTGGGAATTTTAATTTTTAAAATTTAAAAAAAAATTTAATTTTAAAAATTAAAATACTCAACATCCCTCGTTCGTGTGCATATGTAATCGTACCAACTTAACAAATTTAGTCCGATGAAGACCTAACGGACGAAACGCGTCACAAGAAAACTTTTTCCACTTTGTCATACCCAATATTGTCCTTGATATACAAAAATATATATCATTATCTCATTTTCTGACATGAAATTGATCAAAGAAGGGGGAAAACCATGTGTAATTAATTCTCGCTACTAAAAAACATAAGAGAATGGATTCCACTCAGAAGAAAATCAATAACTTGTTAATTGGTATTTTTTAATTATTTTTAGTAACATTTCAATTTCTTGAATCAATAATCTCTCTTCTTTCTTGGAATTGCCATTACCTTTTTTTTTCTTTTTTTTAAAAAAAAAAATCATTTGCTCGAGTTTCTGTTTAATTTGCTTATCATTTATTCTCAAATTTTAAAAACTTAGTGGTTTTACTAATATTTCCCGATTTCTGATGTTACAAAACTTGCTAAATATATATTATTAAACTGAGAGAAGAAAGAACATTACTAAACTCGAACCCTTCCTTTGGAAACAATGTTCTTTACAAGCTAACATCTGTGTCCATAACGCAACCCTGTTCTAGTTGTTTCTATTATAGAGAATAAATAGAGCTCTTTCTTTCTTTCTTTCTTTCTTTCTTTCTTTCTTTCTTTCTTTCTTTCTTTCTTTTAATTAGCTGCACGTGGTTCCTGTCATACTAGGGTAGAGGCATATCTAGTGTTGTTGATATTTACCCACCTAATCATGGTGGCAGGATGTGGCACAAGGTCGGTTTAATGTGGCATGCCCTTACACATACATATGGATCAAGGACAAAAATTACCCAATCCCCGCGACAACTGTATCCACCAAACTTCTCCCTTGCGTGCAATAAGGTTGATACTCAAATATGTGTACGTACGATATAGTAGTGTTCGTAATTAGTCAAAATCGCAATTAGTTTCTGTATCATCTGTAAACTGGATCCCCAGAGAGCACGTGTACTTAATGGTGTCCCTGAAATAGTCCTTAGGAAATATGCCCTTAAAATTACTAATACTCTCTCTAAATTCTACAATAAATGTCTTGCTACTTCTTGTTTTCCTACTTGTTGGAAAGACTCTTCTGTAGTCCTACTCTTTAAGAACTCGGGCGAATCGTCTGATCCTTCTATTGGCCTATTTAACCTTCTTCTTCTTTTTGGAAAAGTACTATATTGGTTAAGCATCTCACCTTGTAGGATCTTCTTCAAGACAAGCAATATGGCTTTCGCTACTCTAGGTCAACTGTTGATGTGTTAACGGTTTAAAGAATCGCTCAAGTTTTAGATAAGAATGGTGAAGCTCGGCTATTGCTTTTGATATCCCGGAGGCATTTGACTGGATTCGGTGTGCTGGTCTTCTTCACAAGTTGAAAGGTTATGGTATTTCTGGACGAATTTTTAGACTGATTCAATCTTTCTTATCAAATCGCAAAATGAAAGTTGTCTTGAATGGCCACTCTTCTAGATCTTTTTATATTAATGCAGGTATTCATAGGACCTACGTTGTTCCTCATTTTCATTAAAGACCTTCCTGATGTCATCATATCTCAACACAGTATCTATGCTGATGACACAGAATGTAAGTCTGATCGGTTTGATAAGGACAAATTGGCAGCTGATCTAAAGAAAAACAGTTTGTCGTTAACTGGGACAAAAATGGCTTCTTAATTCTAAAGCCTCCAAGACCAAACTGCTCTCCTTTAATCGTTTTTTTTTGGGGGGAGATATTTTTACTTTCCATCCGCATGGCTGATGCTAGCCTCCAGGAGAGTGATTCATTATTCCTTCTCGGGATAACGTTTTCCGCTGACAAAAATGGAAAGATTATATTGAATCAATTTCTAGGTCTGCTGCTAGGAAAGTTAGTTTCCTGTATTATGCCAAACATTTTCTCTCGCCAGAATTTACCTTACAAATTTATAAGTCTACCATTTGTCCATGGATCGAATATTGCTGCCACATCAGGTCTGGTGCTTCTGCTATGTATTTAGAAATTCTTGATAAAATAAAAAGAAGAATCTGGTTCTAACCTAGTATCTCAGCTTCAGTTACATTCGTACCACCATAATGTAGCTTCCCTGTACCTTTTCAATAAATCCTATCAATACTGGATTGGTAGTCTCATCATTTTATAGTTGAAATAGCTAGATGTAACCGTAATTCATTTGCTAACAGTTTATCTTTCGCACTTTGCGTCTGTGAGACATTCTTCCTGTTTCTTCATTTCCAGTCAACTTTGATCTTCAAAAATTTAAATGCAATGTTAATCCTCACACTAAGTAATTCCTTGATTTATTGCCTTGTTTGGGAGTGAAATGGTTAAAAAAAAAAAAGACTTCCGTTAAATGTAGTAAAATTTAAAATGGTAATTTACATTTTTGCCAAAAAGTTTTTGCATTGTTGCGGAATGGAAAGAATTATTATTTTTATGACACCTGGTATTATTTGTGCTGCAAACAAAATTTGACAGACTCATGGACGAACACAAGACATTAAATTTAAACAATCAACAATTAATAAACATATTAACAAGACATGTTACAGAAGGATAAAGAAAGAAACAAAGTTGAAGTTACGAACAGTTCAATATAATCATCATTCTGTGTCTCTGAAGTACGTGCATGCCTCATGGCTATCGGAGCGAAAAGGAAAAATGTATTGACGCTCTCAAAATGAAAAGAAAAAGAGAAACGAACTTTTAAAATATCGGGCCACCTGTGATTACCGTCAGGGGCGGTAATCCAATAATATATAAAAGGTGTCTGTAAGTTAATTTTTGTGGATGTATCTTTCTATAATAAACGGTCTTATTATTTAAAATGTTCGTAGAGGTGCCTGATAAAATTAATCTTTTTGTTAATGAAATTAAAGTTTACATAAGGAAAGGTAGACTTCAATAAGAGGAATATAACACATGCAGTCACAGCAGTTTGGAAAAATAAGAGTCACTTGGTGTAGGTTTGAATTGACTGACTATAACCTGTTACAAAGCTTCGTATTTATCTTATTTTAATTGGATATAAAATGGGAATTGACGACATTGTAATTGTGAGTTCAATTCTCTGGCCGGGTAGTACAGACTCGGTAAACAGTACTGACAGTAACTGAGCATTGAACAAAGTTTCCTAATACGATCCGCCCCAAGCCAATAAAACATAAGTTCAGTTGGCATTCAAAATAATTTCCTCTAGAAATGCCACCAACATCAAATTGTAGCATATTTTACACAAATTCATAGTAATCTTACAATTTAACGATTCATATTTCATTGTATCAGATGAACTGATCAAAATTTGGGGAATTAATTTTGTGGAACCAATTACATTGCAAAAAGTTAATAATCCTTATTTATTAGGAATATTATTCTGTAAATCGAGAAGTATGGTTGGTAATACTGAAACCCAGGGTTCTTTCCTAAATATAATGACTGTTTTAATTATTCTGTATGTTCTATAAAATTATTAAACTCTGGTTTGTAATCTGTTCTTCTCATTCTATGAACATCAGCCATTTTTGATAGGTCTAAAAACAAGCTACTTTCTAATTATCTTTCCTTGTCATAATATAAAGTGGAACGCTGAATCATATAATTCATATATTGACAAAAGCTTTGGCTATTGATTGAGCCATAATTTAATTTAATAGTTGCATCCAAAGAATTGAATAGTCTATACAGGTTAAAAGTTATTTATAGGGAGTTAAATATAGATCTTAATCATTACGGATGGGCAAGAATGGTGCCACAATATTTATATAGACTAGAAATACCCATAAAAATTTGACAGTTTTCCTATTTGAATTTTCTGGTGAATTTTAATCCATAACTTTAATAATCTCATGCAAGTTCTACAAGAATAAAATAACCGTAGAAATTTCACATCATCAAGGTGTGCTTTTAGCTGGTGTTTAGCAGAAATTAAGCCTATTTTTGAAAAACAGCGTTTATTTAGAGGTAAAATACTTACTTTTTGTTATAGGATATCACAGCATTTTTAATTATTTTTGCTATAGGTTATCACAGTGTTTTTAATTAATTTATGCCATAGGACATCGCGGTGTTTTTAATTAATGTTTGGCTATAGGACTCATGGCTCAGACTGAGGAATGGAAGCATCGAGTTCATTAGACTCAAATACGTGAATAGAGAGATGAATTCATACCTTTCCCTTGGGAAAAGTATGAATCTAGTCTAGAGGAAGGAAAACCCTGAATTCAAAACCAGCCTGGAGAGGGTTGGGCTCCATCAGGCTATGTTACCCGGGAAACATCACTGCTACTACGGCTGCAGTATATGTGCTTCCCCCCTACGACCCGAATAGGTTACGGGACTCGTGATCGTGACAGAATGATCGTGATCACACTTTGTAATACTATTCAGAACATCGCAATATCATTAATTACCATCAGATCTTGAAGCAAGACTTGTCCATTCCATTTTAGCATATATCAATCCGTAATTCTGAAGTTCATTTTATATATATATATATATATATATATATATATATATTAAAGTGATAGCAAAATGACAACTCCCTTCGCCTCCTCATTCAAATTCGGACGAAGAAGAAGAAGAACCCTATGCGAAATTCTTGATATAAAATGAAAAGAAAAATTAAATTAATCAGAACAGTGTCTGAATTACTGTGAAAAGTTTCGTTTCAGTTCCTTGCGACCAGCGTTGAAGTACTTCGCATTGTAACATTACTCACTACTTATATAACCAGTGGCACTTCAAAGAATTTTCTCTCAACAAAACACGAAAGCTAAGTATTTCAAATTATCTCTTCATCTATTTTTGAACGTATACAAACCATATATCCCTTCGGTGAGCAACGAACTCACTTACCTTTGTCTTAATTTTTTAATATTATTTTCTGTCAGATCATTTAATCTGTTGTATAAACATTTCTTCTTCATGACAATACGCTAAAACTACGGAATTTAATAATTCTGATTTATTCTCCAAAAACAAGCTACTGACACTACTTGAAGCGTGTAAATTCGTGAATAAATTCCTTGTCGTGTGTTTCCCCGTCATTGTCATCCTCCATTAATCTTCTTGGCGTGGGTAAATCAACTGTTCATTGAACCAATAATCCCCACGCCACTATAATATAACAATCCTGCTTGCTGGAAGTCATCGTCTGTTGTTCCAGTTTTTAAGAACTCTGGTGAAACGTCTGACCCATCCAACTATCAGCTTATTAGCCTTCTACCTATTTTGGGGAAACTCCTAGAGGCCTTATTCAATGCTGAATTGGTTCATCATCTCTCATCGCAGGGCCTTTTCCCAGACAAACAATACGGCTTTCGTTCCTCCAGATCAACTGCTGATATACTAACGATAATTGCGGAAAGAGACTCATACTCTAGATAAAAAACGGTAAACCCGAGCTGTAACATTGGACATCTCGAAAGCCTTTGACAAGGTATGGCATTCAGGTTTTCTCCACAGGCTATAAAGTTATGGTAACTCAAGGCACGTTTTTGAGCTGATCCAGTCGTTCCTATCAAATCGTGAAATGAAAGTTTTCCTGAACGGCCACTCATCTACATCATTTCATACTAACGCGGGTGTTCCCCAGGGTTCCATCTTTGGTTCTACTCTGTTTTTAGTCTTCATTAACAATCTTTCCGATGACATCAGCTCTCAACTTGGCATATACGCTGACGACATTACCATTTATTCGTCTCGATACTAAGGCTGATCAGTCCGACAAGGTTAAAATGGCAGCCGATGTGCAAAACGACCTCAAATCCGTCGTTAACTGAGGCAAAAGATGACTTGTCAATTTTAATGCCTCCAAAACTAAACTTCTCTCTATTAATCATCTGAGAGAACACTTTCTGCCTTCCATCATTATGGCTGATGCTATCCTTCAAGAAAGTGACTCATTGCGCCTTCTCGGGTGACATAAGGTGGAAAGACTACATTGAATCTATTGCTAGATCAACAGCAATTTTTCTCTCCGGAATCTATCTTGCATATCTATAAGTCTACCATTCGTCCATGCTTAGAATATAGAATATTGTTGCCATATATGGTTCGGTGCCCCTGCTATTTACCAGGAACTCTTTGATAAGATCCAAAGAAGAATCAGAAATATTATTGATCCTGATCTGGGAGCTCGGCTTCAGTCACTTGCCCACCGCCGTAAGGTTACCTCTGCATGCTTTTTTTTTTTTATAAATGCCTTCATGGTAATTGCTCGGATAAGCTCTACGATATGGTACCTAGACTGTATGAATTTAAGCGCAATACTAGACTGGCTGCGAGATCTCATCATCTCATCAATTTACATTGAGATGGCTAGATGTAGCCGTAAATTCTATGCTAACACTTTCTTATCCCGCACTTCTCGCTTGTGGAACTCCCTCCTGGATCCATGTTTTCCAACCAACTTTAATCTGAAAAAAATTAAATGCAACATCAATCACTATCTACTGTCTTTCTGATTGCTCTTTTTTCTTTCTCCTCATTACTAATGTTTCTGTTTCTAATTCTTCCACAACCTCTTGCCTGCTAGTGGCTGTACTATCTTTCTTGGGGTGATACCGATTAAAATATATATATATATATATATATATATATATATATATATATATATATATATATATATTTAAAAAAACAGAAACTGCAAACTTTTTTTGGTTATAATGTGGATTTATTTTAGTGTCTAAAACAAATCCACATTATAACCAAAAACGTTTGCAATTTCTCTTTTTAAAAAAATATTCATTTTTCTCTCGTTAGAACAATTCGATCCTTTTCCATATATATATATATATATATATATATATATATATATATGGTGCGATGGGTAAATTGTCGCCATTTTATATTTTTAATTTCGCGCATGTGCGTTGTTTGCTTCTGATTTTGTCGACTACACAGTATAGGAGGGTCCGTTGTTCACCATCCGTGAGAAAAAGAACACCATGACGCAATTCACTCCGCTAGAAATTTGGAAACGGCACGCTGTACTGCTTGGCATTCGTTCTGGATACTCCAATATGAACATTTCAGAGTGTTTAGGTGCAAAGGATTAAGAAAGAGACGTGGGTCTAATGGTGATTACACAGGCACGGCATCTCGAAAAGCTAATTCTGATCGTTCTGGTAAGAAAAGAACTCCCGAATTTGTTGGTGAGATTCAGGCCATGATTGAAAATGATCTATTCAAATCAATCAGGTCCATAGCCAGGAAGGTAGTGCTGCTCTGTGTCAAGAGGATGTCTGCTGGAAGACCCTATGTCTTGTAAAAAGATTTTGCACCATGTCACACAAACAGAAGAACCCAGTCATAAATGAGGCATTGTGGAATAATTAATCGCGGCTCGTAATCTGAGAGCCGAGTTCGAGCTCCAGTCGGATCCATTACATTCACTTACATGCTAATACCCTTGGGAAAGGAATGAATCCTCCCACAAAATATGGGTAAATAGGGTGGCAGCCGGTGTAGGAGAAGGAAAAACTCAATTCAAAACCGGACACAACCCCATCAACCTATGGGGCTCCCTTCTCATTAGTTAACCTACTTAAGAAGCCCTTCTCTTCCTCATCGTCCGGCTCCGTTTTTTAAAAAGCCATGGCCGTCAGACAATTTCTGCGACCACATCACCTCTTACATATGCCCACCTAGCTCCCCAGACTGCAACCCCCCCCCTGATTATTATTTGTGGGGCGGAGTTGAGCGAGAGACAAACAAACAAAACTCTTTATAACGCCAAAGCGAAGTCGTCTGGAGGTCATCGTTGAAGCCATTGACGATTTTATTGAATAAATTTACTATTTAGTATTTCAAGATATTTTTGTGCAATTTTGGTAAATATATCTGTTGAAATGAGATGTCAGTGTTATTTTCCTTTCTGCGTCATTTTTAGATGACAATTCAATTCATCTGTCGCACCCTGTATATGATTGGGCTCATGCCGCTTTAGATTTTTTTGCTATCAAAATGTGTTTGTTTTGGTTAAAAACCACGGCATGTTTTCCTTTATTTTTCCTGCAAGAAACTCCATAGTTTTTTCCCAGTTATGTTACCCTGAGCCGACGTAACGCTGTTATTTTTTTTTATTAATTCACTCTAAAAGGGAGGAAGACTAACATCGTTATCAATTGAATTTCTCGTGGATGTTGTGACCTTTAAATTTTCCTTCCCGTAAAGTTGTCTTGAATAATTCTATATTTTACATTCTATGATAAAGTTAAAGTGTTTTTTTTTGTTTTTTTGTTTTTTTTGTTGTTGTTTGTTTTTTTAAATCAAAGCTCAATAGAGGATTAGTGACATTAGCAATTATGGATGTCTATTGAAAAATATTTTTAAACAAGGAATTTCAATCTCCAGATTGGCTTGTCCTTGACATTTTATTTTCTTGCTAATGGCGAATGAGACTGATAAAAAAAAATTCTGTTCACTAGAGAAATTGATAATACTGAAATATTAGTACCAATGTCAATAACAAACTTTATTTTGATAGATTCTTGTTACGCACCGACTCTCAGAGCAAATGAAATCCTCCCAATTTGTCAAACTTACTCTGCTTTTTTGGACCATTTCCACCGATGTTTACGTGTTCTAATATTGTCGGCATATAACTATAATCTTTGTACATTTTAGTTTGTTGTTCATTACCATAAAGTTTAAGTCTAGAAGTTATTATAGCTGTTGTGTATTTTTGATATATTTTTTTAAATGTGCCAATATTTGTTCTTGTTTTACAGAGAAGGCTGTGGAATTTCTACCCAATAAAACTAAAGTAGTCTCTCATCTGCAACTTTTTGTACGTAAAGATGTGCATAAGTTGATTATTGTGGATGTATCTTTTCGTAGTAAATAGTCTTATTATTTGAAATGTTCATATGTCTGATATAAATAAAGTTTATATATTTTTGTAAGTGTAATTACTCACAGTTTATAGAATAAAAGCGAGTTGATATGGACTTATGATATCTAGTCGCTTCTCTTCTTATCTATATCGGAAAAAGGAGTCGCTTGGCGTAGATTTGTGTAGACGAGCTGGCATTTTTTTTAGTTGTCTGGCGATGATCTGTTGCAAAGTATTGTATTTATGTTTTCAGGCTGGAAGTTTTCTTTTAATTTACTTAAGGCTAACAGTTGTAGGTCAAAAATTCTCTTTTTATATTGACCGTTGGAAAAGTTTCTATACGATTAGAAAATTAAAAACAAAACGTTACATACAAAAAACATTTATTAGTCAGTTACACAGTCTCCGTTGTTTTTAACAACTGTCTCCCATTGTTCTATAAGCTTAATGATGCCATTTCCGTATAAACTTCATGTTTTTTTGTTGGAAGAACGTTGAGAAGTAGTTTTTGACTGACTGTACAGAGTCAATATTCTTTCCTTTAAATTGTTTCGCAAAGACCGGAACAAATAAAAATCCGAAGGAATCAAGTCAGGAGAATACGGTGTGTTCTTGAGGGTTTACCATTTCACCTTTTTAAGCTTCTGCAATGTAGGTTTTTTAATATGCGGTTTTGTGTTATCGTGGTGGAAAATAACACCTTTTCGTTTTGTCAAAAATCGGCTGTTTCTCTTGAGCCCAAGTCTATTCAAATCGCGAAAGGCAGTTGAAATATCGATTTTCAAACTCTTAACAATCTCTTCCGTCGATCTCTTCGGTTTATTCTTCTCGATGGCAAGCGGAGCATTTTCATCGATGTCGGAAGATCACCCGAAGTGCGGTTGATTATTAAGGTTAAAATCACTCTGAGGAAATCAGCCAAACCATACTTTGACCGTCCAAAGGGCTGGAACACGATTCAAATAAACGTTCTGAATGTTTTTTTTCTTCTTTTTGTCTCAGTTCCGATGCTTACTCCTTTTCGAAATATATAGCGATTAAACTCGAAATCAATCCACAGTGATATAAAACTTATTAAAATTTGTGGAAAATATTAGTTACCAAAATGGTTCCCCACCAGCCAGAGAAAGAAAGATGCGTGTTTGAAACCTTTGGCATAGTGTGTGTGTGTGTGTGTGTGTGTGTGTGTGTGTGATGCGCCAAGTGGCTGGCTTGAAATTTAAGTAGGCGGCTGCCCGAAGAAAGAAAATTCCCCAGAGAAGACGAGACGACGTCTTGTACTTACCACATCATAAGACAAAGAGATTTCATGACCTTTTCGAAATCAATGGCGAAAGTGAAACTATTCATCTTCCATCTTTAAGGCATTTATTTGTGACTAAAACGTTAACATTCAACAAAGTTTGACTCGCAACAAAAAGATGTGAGTTTTCAATCTCGAACACACCAGAAATCATTTTAACAATGAAAATTAGGTATGAGCTTTTGCAAACATCTGATACTACATTCACAAAATTATGATCTTATTTTATATTTCATCGTTCTCATTTTTTCCTGGAGCATGATGTCTTTATATATATATATATATATATATATATATATATATATATATATATATATATATATATCGTAAATAAGTGAATGTAATGGATTCAGTGGAATTCGAACGATATATATATATATATATATATATATATATCGTTCGAATTCCACTCGAATCCATTACATTCACTTACCTTGGGAAAGGTATTAATCCTCTTCCCTCTCCCTCCAGCTACGGGTAAATAGCAGGACAGACTGGGTACTATAGCCTTGGATGGCCTTGGATGGCAACTGGTCTCTGAATTCAAAACCTGCGGAGGTTCGCTTGGGGACCTTGTGTCACGTAGTGCACCAGATCTTTGCATTCGACTCTTCAAAAAGTGTGATTGGTTCTGCATGAAGCCTTCACCACTATAATCAAATCAAATGTGCTTGTGTCTGGCTGTCGGTTCCTAGGAACTGAACTGCTTGACTCTCATACGTCGTATACGACGGGAGTGTCCACCATATTAATATATATATATATATATATATATATATATATATATATATATATATATATATATATATATATATATATACATACATGTATGTATGTATGTATGTATGTATGTATGTGTGTGATATGTTCATTTTGGTTTCATGACGTGTCGCTGAAATTTTTACACACACAAGTTACTTTGTGGTATCTGATTCACTCCAGTAAATACCAGAGATCTGAATCGAATTTAGTTTCTCTCAGAAGGTTTGATCTAAAAAGAGCCGATCTGTTGTAACTGTAATATCTACTTGGTTTACCCTAATTGATACCAAAATAAGCTTTACACTCAATGTCCCTTCAGAATGTCAAAAACAAACAAAACAAATTCGGAGCCCCGGCAGTGACCTAGAAAGTGATATCAAAATCACCAAGTCTGGAATCGGTCCTCAAAGGAAGTCAGTAATGCGCCAACACAAGGGCCTTACAATACAGAGACACGAGACAACATGAAGACAGTAAATTATATAAACGAGAGAAGAAACAGGATCCTATACATAGTCGTAGGAAGATCGAACATTCGAAAAAAGCTCCGAAATCACATGCCATTGAGTAAATTAACGTTGGTCGAACGAGGTTAATTTGATAAAGACCAGAACTGACTAAATAATTATTTTACATACATTTTTATCAGATGTTAATAACAATATTTAATATTGCCATATAAGTTTAATTTCAATGCTTTTAATTACTGGAGATTTTCCGTATCTTTTTGCTGAAAATATATCCAGAAAATATATCTTTCTTCACTTTAACTATTGTTCCAGCACAAAAGTTTTATTTACTTATTGTAAACTAGTTGAGTACGATTTTTTTTTTGTAACATTATCCTCTCTTTATCTAAATCATGAAATATCGAATAGCATGACAAAATGAAGTTGAGCATGGATTTTCTTCTTTGGCTTATTGCGTCTGCAACAGATAGAGAGACATGTACAGCGTCTTTTGATGACACGTTCAGTATCTTTTGTCAATTTCTAATGACAAAATAGATCAATGATTTTCATACAATGTTATTGAAACTGTCTGAAAGTTCCAATAACGTCATATACGTAACCAAAATGATTTTTTTCTCTCAATGATTACTGAGTAAAGTCAGTTATTCTCGACGTGGATGGTAACGCCTTTTTTGAGCAATGTGAACTTGTGGTAAGCCCAGATAAATATATATATATATATATATATATATAAAATAAAATATATAGACAAAAAAAATTAAAATAAGACATTTAGTTTCCTTTAAAACCCATATCACTTTTCTCTCTCTCTTTCGCTCTCTCTCTCTCTATCTCTCTCTCTCTCTCTGCCCTTCTTTCTTTATACTTCTATCTCAATTAATGAGAAGGCAACCCTCAAATAAAAAGAGGAAAAAGAAGAAAAACTGAACACGTCTTTGAAATGGCGGAAGTTTGCTGGTTCCGATTTCTAGTCATTGTCACACATAACTACCGCTATGAAAAAAATGAAAAAGAAAGGAACACTGGAAAATACAAGAATTTTAGCCAATCAAAAAAACAGAGAGACCTTTGATGTTAGCCGAAACCAAGCTTCACACTAGTTGTCTAGAAACCTTTCTTAAGGGATATAAACAGAAAACTGACGACGGAGAGAAAGGGGCCGCTACAGAAACCAGCCAAGCGTGCCGCGTGAAGTTAAGCGGTCATCTCCTCAAGACATTTTCCGCCGAGAAAACACAGCAGATTGACGTACGCAACAAGTTTCCAAAATAAACACACTCTCCACTGCTACCAAAATCCAATCAGACTTCCACCAACCCGATTTACAAAGGATTGACTCCAATCAAAATAAAATAAACAAACATATATTATTTCTTTTTACCATTGATTTTGTTCGTTTATTTCCGAAGTTTCCGATTGATATTGCTAAGAATCTCTGGTACTTTCCCTACAAACTCTCAAGTGGGCAGTAAGTATTCAGAAACACTATAATTTTAACGGGACAGTAAGACGATTTAACCATTTGAAACCTGATTGGGGCAAATTATATTTGTTTATCTTTTGGCTTATATATTTATATTTTTAGACGTATTTTAATGTATAGGGTGGTCCGAAAATCTTGTCATCCCTGAATAATATAATTTTCTATTTCAGTGTTCTGTAGGGTATTATTATCAAGGAGTTTCACATGAATGATACCAGAATATCCATCTGCTGAAGGACGCCGTTCAGAGATTCTTTGAAACAATCAACAAAGCACAGCTTCGTAAAATATCATACAGGACATGACGCCGCATCATTTTGTGCCACGAAAATGATGGCGTTCATACAGATTCTCACTGTGTGATAGCATCAATGAAAGTGAATAAACTGAATATACAAGTATATGTGATTTGTATTACTGTATTGCTTATTCTTTTATTGTTCTCATTACTTTTTGGTAGAGAGTGACAAAGCCATCCTGTACATGTAACAACTTCTAGGCTTTTCTAATGTATATCTATGTTTTATAGATTATGCCAAAATATTTGATAAAAGTACATCACAAAGAACTGTTGGAAATGTTAGGTAAGCTTGTTTGGGAAGAATATTAGAATAATTCATAACTTATAGTGGGAGCAAATTGCTTGCATACAGAGAGAGAATTAATTCAGCAAATACATCAAACTAGTAAGAGATGTAAGATAAGTATGTGACTTCTCACTTGACTTATTCAACCTATACAATGAGGCGATTCTGAGATAATTAGAAGTCCTAACAGGAGTCATTATTAGGTATCAAAATCTTAACAAAATAAGATATGCAAATGACACAGTGTTGATAGCAAACACGAAAGGGAAAGTCCAAGAACTTCTACAGAATGTAGTGAAAGAAAGCGAGAAAAAAAAACTAAACGTCAATTTCTAGAGGATAGAATTCATGGTCGTTAGAAAAAGGAACAATCCAAGATATGAATTAAGAATTGGAATCAAGTAGAAAAATTTAAATCTCGGAAGTGTTTTAACAAAGGACGAAAAACGCGACACTAAGACCTAAAGGCGCATTGGAATAGCGAAAAATTCCGTCTAAAAGTAATAAGAAACACGAAAATTCTGTCAATAACAAAGAAAAGAGTACTGGACAGTTATGTAATATCGATCCTCCTATATGGAAGTGAATATTGGACAATCTCTTCGCCGATGAAGAAGAGACTTCAGACAACAAAAATGTAGTTTTACAGAAGTATTTTGAGAATATCATACACCAAACATGTGAGCAACAAGGAAGATTTAGAGAAAATGGAAACAAAAAGGACGCGTATACTTAGAATCAGAAATAGACAAATGTACTTTATATAGCACATAATGAAGAAAGTGGGCTTGGAGCATTTGACACTCACAGTACATGTTGAAGGCAAGAGGGACAGAGGAAAGCAGAAAATAATCCACCTAGCGAACTTATGTAAATAGTTGACAGAACAGGGATTAGGAGAGATGACAAAATGACAAACAATCCTAAAGGCAACAAAGGACAGGAAGTTGTAGAGAGCTGTGTTCGCTAACGTACTGAAAGGGATGTGGCATAAAGAAGAAGAAGAAGAAGAAGAAGAAGAAGAAGAAGAAGAAGAAGAAGAAGAAGAAGACAGAGTTGCAAGCTAAATTCCGGCAGCTTTGATGATCTCGTACGGTGACTGCTTACTTCCGGTGATGTGATTGGCACTGATATAATGCAGTAAAACGTAAACGGGACATTAACTCTGTTGTATTTGTGGAAAATGAAGTAAAACCAATAAATAAAAAATGAAATTCATTTTCCCATGACGCAAGCAATAAAGGTATCGGAAAGGGATTTTGGTCACATGCACTATGTTACAACCTCACTCACGGAAATTTCTTTCCAACGACAGCATTCGAACGAATGTGTTTTGGTAGCCATATTTATGAAGTAAGTGATTTTGTCGTTGCAACTCAGCACAAGGCTAACTTGAGATCGACCATTTGTAACTATTGTTATCCTTACTTATCCTAACTTACTTATGAACCAAAAAGAAAACGGACATACCCCAGAGACATTAAGATCTTTGTTTCACTACAGTCACCATAAAAAGAATAAACGGTCCATGGTAGAAATTCAAGTATTTGTATGTGTCTTCTTTGTTCATCATATGTGAACACGCGCGGGCACACACCTAAAATAGACACAAACACGCAACATCCATATATTAACTATACTCCATTACCAATGTTATTTTAACATGGGGGTGTCAACCCCCGTAGATATCTGAAAGGAGACGCTCGAAAAGAAACAGTTAAGAACCACTACTGGTAAGTAAACAGCCGATAAATGTCAGAAGAATTCTTCAAACTCTGTGCCTTCTCGTGGGTGGTGGTGAGCTAAAAAAAAAAAAAGTATGGAATGAGGCGAGGGAAAAATTTATTAAAATTTGTGGAAAATTTTGGTCACCAAAATGGTTCAAGACGAGCCACAGAAAGCTGCGTATTTGAAACCTATGGTATAGTGTGTGTGTGTGTGTGTGTGTGTGTGTGTGTGTGTGTGTGTGTGTGTGTGTGTGTGTGTCTGATGCGCCATGTGACTGAGTTGAAATTTAAGTAGTCAGCTGCCCGAAGAAAGAAAATTCCCCGGAGAAGACGAGACGACGTCTTGTACTTACCACATCCTAAGGCGAAGAGATTTTATGTCCTTCCTTTTCTAGTCGTGAACAGCGTCACCTAGCTGCGTCTTGGTAGACAAGGTGGGAGTAATATCCAGAGGAAAATAGATGGATAGGCACCTTTATCTTTAATTTTAAATGCATAAAGCCATGACAAGTTGTGCACCAAAGAAAATATTTTGTCAGTGTGTATAGGATTACATAACATTAATTATATTACATTAATTGGCGATCCCGTTTATCAGGACCGTCAGTTACCAACATTTAAATGGTTTTAAAAATGAAAGGATGTCACTTAGATTTTGTATGCGTTTGTGACGTATGTTCGCTAGGTTTCAGAACTAGGATTCGCTGAATTCAAACTTTCGGATATTTGTAGTTGGATAGTAAAATAGAAAACAAACATTACATGGACGTATCACAAATAACGAATTTTATAATTTAAATAGTTCGATAAATGTAGCAACAGAATTCGTTTGGTAACGTTTATTTCTTTTGTGTGTAAGGAAGAACATATTTTCGTGTGAATTTGACTTTTAGGATTAAAGTCCCTGAAATCGAATACATTTCAAAGTAGATCGAGTTTTTGAGATGAGCTGAAAGTAGTAAAGAGACGTAGTGTACGAATAAAAGTTTAAATTGAAAAACTTGTTTATTATTTTTGTCGGCTATCAATAGAGTCGCTTTTCTTTGATGTTGAGTTGTATCTTTCCCTTCATATCGGGGTAAAAACAGTGCTGATTTCTGTCTGTCGTAGATCAATCTGTGCTGGCTACGGTGTTAAGTTTCCTTTTTAAAATATTAGCCCCCATGAAACTGAAACGGATAGATGTGTTTCTTTAATTTTTTTAAAGCTTTTCATTTGCTGAAAAACAATTTTACTTTATTTTTATTAATATTGTAACTATTTTGAATATCGTGTGCCAAGCTGGAAATTATTTCTTTGACGGACTTTTGTTGATTTTTAATTTCCAGTGTTTACAATCTGTCAGAGTGAAAAATTCCATTAGAACGATTTAAAGGAGCTCTGACAAACAAAAATTGTGTATGGCAGTGTTTTCAGTTTTGCTCTGTATGTATCAGTTCACAAATTTGAAGTAAATATTTTTTCATTTTCCAGTCAGAACAATTAGTTTACTTTCTTTTATAGTCGTTTTTTTTTATTAACTCTTATTTTATTAAAAAATATCACTATGACTAAATCAAAGAAGAAACAAAGAGGGATCTTGAATAACCTTCAATACTTTGTTGGAATTGTCCTTCTTTCTACAATAACTCTCATGGTCAGTTCCACAGAATCCACCACTTTCCTATAAAAGTATCTCAACCAAACTTGTAATAACAAAGAAGTGTTCCTCTTAATGAGCTTCCGGATACACCAACTTGTTACAGGGGTTTTGTGAAATCAATCCTATTTACAGTCAAATAATAATAATAATAATAGCAGCTTAACTTTCATCTGAATGTCTAATAACATAACTACAATCAGCAATGAAAAATGTTCCAGTTTGGAAGACATTGTTTAAGCATGAACATAAAAAATGATATAGTTTTTTGGCAGGCACCTGTAATTACTTTAACAGTTCAGTATCCTTTGGGGGAACCAAAGTAATTACTTATCACCAGAAGCTGTCTCCTTATCTTTTGATATAAAAAAAAAATCAGAATACGTTTCATTAGCTACAACTTTATTTCCTCTGACAATGTTGTAAATCAAATTTCTCTTTGCTTGCCACATCATCAAAATAACTCAGCAAATAAAGAATGGAGGAACTGAAAATTTTGCTGATGAGTGAATTCATAAGTAAAGGAGAACATGAATAACATACTGATGTGCCAAAAGTCATGGATTAGTTGCCTCATATTTTGTAAGATGTCCAGCTAAGTGCAGCAATTTGATGTGGTATTGATTTTATAAGAGGTTGGAGACTTCTAAAGAAATAATGAACAATGCCTTTTCAGTAACTGTCCATGATTCCCTGACATGGAGGTACAGAGTCTTGCATCTGAAGATACCTCTCCAAAATGTCAAATTAATATTTAATTGGGCTTATGTCCTTACAATTCATCTGAAGTCTGCAAAATGCTCTTCAAACTAATTTTAAGCACTTTATGCTCATTGTATTATTGTGCTAGAATAACCCATTATTGTTGCAGTACATAGAATCCATGAATGAGTTCAAATGTCCATGAAGCAGTCAAATATAGCAATCACTGGTTAATAAAATGTTTAGATGAAGTAGCAGACCCAACCCATTCCACATGAACATCCCACACAACATAAATCCAACACTGAAACCAACAGTATGTTTGAGATACGTTGATGATACCTTCATACTCTGGCCTTACTGTAAAATATTGTTGGAGGATGTGAACTCAATAAGACATTCAATTCAGTTCACAGTAGAAGAAATAAATAATAATCAGCGAGCCTTCCTGGATGTACTAATAACTCACACAGAGAATGGGTTCAAGAGCTCTGTATACCATAGGCCAACCTTCACTGGACAATAACTCAACTTCAAATCCCACCATCCATACAGTGTGAAGAATGGGATTATCTACAACACTATGCAAAGGTCATAAGTGGTGACCCAAATACATACCAACAGGAAATGATTAGCATCAAGAATAACAACTACTGTGTATCAACATCTGCAGGTTAAAATAGAAGAGTCAAGGAGGAGGACCAGAAAATTTGCTTATCAGAAAAGATTTAAAAGATCTGTGGTTCATGCAACATCAAGACAATATTCAGAAGTAACTCCACTCTATAAAGAAACATCAATCCTAATATGGGGAAAAAACTGTGTCTACTTCATTCCTTGCAATTGTGGCAAAGAATATAAATGTGAAACTAGCCAAGGCTGGAGGAATATTGAAAAGGACAATAAAATCAGACATAGCTGATCATGTATGGAGCAAAAAGAGTAGTTATCAGCCACTGTGGAATGAAGTGAAAATACTGGACAAGGATGAACATTGGAGAGTTAGATGTCTGAAAAAATCAGTGCATAAGCTAGGCTATGAGAACCTGCTTAGTAGGCCTAGCATAGAAATAATTACAATATGGGAGCCACTAATAAAAAAAGAACTACAAATGACAGCAAGTCTTCAACAACAGCAGCAGCTGTAACAACAAAGGAGCTTCAGTGAATGCTAACAAGCATGACAAGCAGCTGCAGCAGCATTCATCAGCAGCCAGGTTAGGTTTAAAGCTCCAAGTTGTCCACACAGAATTATGCTATAGGGCAATAGCCTAGTGGATTATAGCATTGGTTTGTGAATTTGGTGACATAGTAATTGTGAGTTCAATCCCTTTTGCAGTGTATTTGGGCTCAGTAGAAATGGGATGTGCATTAACTATGTACTGTACTAAAATAAAATCTGTACTACACTTGATATTCTTAGACATGGGCATGGGAACAAGAACAATCTACCCTCATAGAATAAATTAATGGTTCAGTTTGAAATTCCCCTGTAGGTTACCTGGATTGATGTACAACTGATGAAGGTTGGAGGACATAATCGCTGAAACCTTGCAAAAATAACTCTTCATTCCAGAAATTCAGACATAAATTTATTATATTTGATGTAATCAGTATCAATGTAGGCATATCATTTAAAACATTTAAATTTCACACCTGATCCACTTACATTAGATGATGACTGCTAAGTTTAAACATAGTAGAAAACAGGTCACATGATGAATAATTATATATAATTTACTGACTAATGAAAATACTATAAACTCCATAATCCATAGAACCTCTTTCAAATTCCAAAAGTCTATAATAGCACTACCCTTTCAAAGTATAGGACATAAAGTAAAAACATGAAAAACAAAGATATCTCCCTTAAAACTGATTGACATGTTTTGTAAAAAACCTACAGGTTATCAAGTAAGATTGGATATTCACCATTTATACCAGGATGAAAAAAAAAGCAATAATACAGTTTAAAAGAAATAAAATTTATTAGGTAAAAAGAACAAAATAATATTGGGGTACAATCATGCACAAAAATACTTAATGTCGCACTTCGAACCTGAGTGATGGAATAATAATACTTAATAAGTCTATGAATGAATGTGCAAATTTGCAACACCCTATAATGTAATTAATTGTTAATGTTATATTAATGTTAATGTTATGTTAATATTATATTTATGTTGCACTGTAATTTAATTTATATTACATTTAACTAATATATTTATTAAGCAATTTCTAGGCTCATGAAATGGTTTAGGTGCTGTGGCTGGTGCACACTAGTATTATTATTATTATTATTACTAAATATATTTACCATATTCATATAACCAAATTTTTATCTGTGCCAATATTTGATATGGCAGCAGAATCATCAGGTGATCATAAGAGACAGAAGAGAGAAAAATGGTGACTATGGTAATACAATCTTAGCTTCGGTCAAGCTGTATAGTTGAAAGGGGAGAGATGTTGAAGCAGGGAGGGGAAGTGAGTGGTATGACTTCAAGGTGGTTGAAGTAAAATCTGGGATAAAAAAACAACCCCCAGAAAAAAAAATTGCTAAAAAAACCCTATGAGAAAATACCATCAGGCTGCAACATATATATATATATATATATATATATATATATATATATATATATAATATGATAAATACAGTTTTAAGGTATTCTATATGTATGGGTTAAAGTGTTCAATATCAGGGATAGAGTGTATGTAAATATAAAAATGAACATTGAAGTCTACACCCAGCAGTAACAATCTGTTTCTGATTATATGCAATCATCAGGCCTGATGATTTCATATAAACATGAAACTTCAATGTACACTTTTATATATATATATATATATATATATATATATATATATATATATATATAGCACCCTGAACTATTATTTTGGCCCATTTTGTAACCAGCAACAATGTCCAATAAATTCCAAAGCGCCTTGTGATCGAAAGTTCAAAGCAATTTAATGACTATAGATGTCATTATTGCCTACAAAAGATGATTGGTCCACTTGTAAAAAATATAGACATATTTTTATGGATATTTTTTATTAATTAGCATTCATTAGACCTCCCTCAAATCACAATATTAATCAGAATCAAAAAATATATTTTTTTATCATTTTGAATGGCTCACAATATAAATACAGTGTCAAATAAATCAATGACTATTTAGACTTAAATGTACTTTGATTTTATTTACAAATGCCAAGTTTGAAACTGTGCTTATATTAACTGCGTACTACTTATGCTGTCCTTTTTTCAATTTTTAATAGTAATAATAATTTTATGATACATTATAAAATTATTGTTACTTTTACAAATTATTGATCAATTCCTCTAGTCAAATGAATGTTTTTTCATGGGGATGTTGATAATGATTATAATTTAATAAAACTTCAAACAAATTGTCTTCAAAGTACACGCATCCAAAATAGATAATAAAATTATGTATAATAATGTCTGATTTAGCAATTGTTTAATTTCTATTGACAGCACTTTTGTTATTCATATGACAATCTGAATGATATTACATTAAATAAATTCTGTCAGAATGTCATCTATCTATAGGTCATTAAAATAGAAGAATATTATTTTCTAATGCAGAAAAAAAGAACAGAATTGGTCTCTCACCATGGAGCAATGGTTAGCAAGCTAGTCATGCACATAGTCATTACTATAGTGAGTTTGATCCACACCAAATGCCCTATTTTTGTAGTCTTGTGCTGATTTTTCTTTTAAATGTCATGTCCTTCAGGATACATGGCTCTCCACAGATTCTTTTTTCTTTAGTATTTATGAATTGTTATGCCTTCTTGGGAAAGATAAGTGGAGCAGTTTCCTGCTGCCTTCACAGTTTGGAATTCAGAGTTTTCCTTCTCTTAGATTGATTGCCGCTCATAGCGAGAGAGCCCAATCTATCATGCTATTTAACATATAACTGAGGGGAGAATACATGGATTCGTGCCTTTTGCAAGGGAATTTGTGTGAAAATGAATGCAAAATGTGAGGTTGGAATGTGAACTTGGCTCACCAATTCCACTTCGGCAGGCACACAATGTCAAATCATCTTCATTCTCTTTGTATTCTTTTGTTAAAGATTATTCCTCAGAATTGTCACTTTGTGGAACTAAACCCTGACAGGATGCTTCTATGATTATTACAGTATTAACCTCTTGAAGTCTAGGGTCAATTGATATTTATCCTACATATCTTCATAATATAAAACATTCCTCATTCCACCTCCTTTACAACAATCTCAATAGGTAACACTCTACATTGGGTAACTCTTGGGCCTTGTAAATAAATAAATAATATCAATATCCATGAAATTACTCACACATGCTCTTCTTCTATACTCAACTAAATTTAGTAAATATAGCATCAAAACCACTCTTTATTCTTTTAAATCTAATGAAGGATATTATTCTGACAGAATATTTGTTCAGTGTGATATATATATATATAGATATGACTATATATATATATATATATATATATATATATATGACTATATATACATATAATTATGACTGTGTAGGATGGTGTATGTGTGAGTGTGGATTATGCAAGCTAGATTAATGATTATCAGCGTCAGATTTGGTGAATTGTTCACTTCATATTAACCTTTATCCAGTGTAGACTGGTATACAGATTTTTACCAAAAGTGTCTTTTACAAACACAAATGAATAAACACATCCAAAACATAATGTTCAAAAACCAGAAAACAACATAAAATCCTCTACTCTTGTTCAAAACATGAGAAAGGAATGTGAACCAAGCAATAGATAGAAAACTATTGAAAAAATTTTTTAAATAAAACTTTTGAGTGTAGACAGAGATGTTAGAAATATAGGGTTAAATTAAGAGCACATGTGATTCAAGTGAATGTATTCAGATAAGGGCAATTAATTATTTAACTGCCAATCCTTAACAAATTTCAACTTCTTAATTGAATTTTAATATAATTTAAATTGTGCTGTCTCCTATAAAATAGAAAACTAAGGTACCATTCAGGCAATTAATTTTTAAACACTGAGAGAAAAAGTTAAGATTTTATATATATATATATATATATATATATATATATATATATATATATTTAGTTATTAAGATATATATATATATATATATATATATATATATATATATATATATATTTATATGTTAATATATATATATATATATATATATTTAGTTGTTAGCTCTATCTCTGATATTGAACGCTTTCTAATAAGTACCACATATATAATATATAAATAATTATATATATATATATATTTATTTATATACACACACTTTTCACACACACACACACACACACACACACACACACACACACACACACACACACACACACATATATATATATATAAATATATATATATATATATATATATTTCTATCTGTAACCTGGATAGGTTTCCTCACTGAAATGTCCTGATGATAGATAGGAATAGAGTGAATAAGGGAACACATTGGAAAACCACACACCCATAACTATCTTATTTTCTTAGGCAGTTGTACCAAAAATCTGTTACTCCTATTGTCAACCTTGATAGGGGGCAGTCAGCAACATCATAATTATAATGATGATCAGCAGTAGCAGAATCAAATATGACTACAGACATCATCCATAATTGTAAGTTTTTGCTATTATATTTACTACCATTTTTTATTTTTGTGAGATAGATAGATAGATAGATAGATAGATAGATAGATAGATAGATAGATAGATAGATAGATGAATGGCAAACACTGGGAATAGACAATCATATGCAGAGAAATGTATATAGATGTTTATCAACTGCTAACAGTTGAGTAGAAGGGATTGTGATATACTTAAAAAGTTAAAATTATCTGTGTTCATTGATTTTTGTGGGTATGGGAAGTATTTCTACATGCTAATTAGCCTAGTCTGTCTTAGGCATCATGAATAGATAGCAGGTGCCAGCATCTATGAAAATTACTGCTTTGCTCAGAAGATTAGACAGCAAAGAAGTCCTTAAAGCTGTAATCTTCCTTCCATTTTGTTAATATATGTTCTTCTGTCCATTTCTTGCCAAGAGATTTATTTTCTGTGTGTTTGTTTCTTTTGTAAATTTAGTCTGTTTCATTGACAACTGAAAATTGATCAAAAATAGGATTTACAAACAATATTACTTGTATTCTTTTGTTTTTCATGTGTTCAGGATAATATTTTATGCTTCTCATGTGTTCAGGATTTTTTTAATGTTTTTCATGTGTTTAGGGTTAGAAATGAAATTACTAAAAAAAAAATCCCAAGATGACAAGGCATAAGTAATGTAACAAAGCACATTTTGGATGACAGCTTACGTACAATGACAGAAAATGGGAGTCTGATAAGTGATATTGTAAAAATGCTGACATTCACTTTCACCGGTTAAAATTATCTCCCAACAATAACAAATATATACTTATTATGTTGAAACTTGGATCAAAATATGAACTTTGATCAAAATGTGACACCAGCAAAATCTCATATTTGTGAGAATATAACATTCTTAAATATTCCACTTATGAGCAGCCATTTTATTTGTTTTTTAATTCAGTTCTCCACCAAATATAATTTATATAGATTTAAAAAAAAAAAATTCACAAACACTACCAATATAACAAATGTTTCCACTGAAGTTTACAAAAAAGCTTACAATTCGATTTTTGCTGTTGAATTGAATTATTATTAATTCATTAACAAGAAGGAAAATAAATTTTTATTTAGGTCAGTGTCATACTTGTAAAATTTCTGATATTCCTTTTAATGTTTTTTGATAAACTTCTCATACTACTGATAATGCTCTAATTTATAACTTTTTGAATTGTTATATGTTTAGTGTGTTTCCAATATTCTTCTCTGTTTAATTATTAACTAAATTTTTAATTGAATCATTTATTTATATATACATTTTGAATTATATATTTGCATTGGCTAACAAAATATAAATAATATTCCCCAAGAAATTTTATTTTCAAAAAGTTCAAAACTTTGAAAAGTTCCATTCTAATAGTTTATATATTTTTTTTTTATTTTAGTCATGGATAATTTTTGTAAATTAAGATTATAAAAGGCATTGCATGCCTGTTACAGACTTTCCACTAGCTTGAAAAAGCTGCAGGAGAATGTCTGGCAGTTAGGCAGGAGTTAACCATTAGCCAATGAGGGTTTACTGAGGCATGGTTAGTGTCCTTGTGCTGTAAGTGAAGCTATGATTCTCCTCATTTTTGATGGGAGAAGTTGCTCAGCTCAGAGGATTCCAACCCTGTAGCAGAACCTTCCTCATTGTACTAAAGTTGTTGAGTCAGTATAATACTGATGACAGTGTGACAATGGTCACGGAGGCTGGGCAACAAAACAAATTTTTGTTCTTGGCCCATATGCATAAGTATGTGTATGGAACTCTCAATGTTAAAACAACCTTGTGTCACATCCAGTCTTGTTGGGGAGGCTGGCAGTTTGGAGAAGCAACCATTTTAAAATCTCACCTCCTCTCCTGCAGTTTGTTTTCTTTTTCATGTTTTCTTCTTTTTTTTTTTTGCAGTTACTGATTTCAATAGTAGATCACATAGATATAGATAATTAAAATCCTCTATTAAAAGATGACCTTAAATACATGTGTAATATTCAAATGAATATGATTTTCAAATAATAATCAACAATAATAAGTGAGTAAATGCATAAAGTGTTACCCAGAAGGTTATAGGTATTGTTTTAATGAATACAAATATATGAATAATAATCAAAGGGAAAGAAGAATTTAAACAAGGGTAGGAAAAGAGCAAATTTTATGTTTAATGCATAATGGGGATATACTGAATTAGATTAAATTAGATTTACCTTTTTTTTAAGTTTATAGAAATGTTATAAAAATATGCAGTCTCCAGATAACTTCCTCTACTAAAACTTTACATAATCCAGAATGATTCTCCAGATATTATCCAAAATTTTCAGTAAATGTAAGTTTATTGCAAGAAAAAGTTATTTTTTTACATGTTCACCCTGTACAAGGCCTAAGAACCACTCAAGGTAGATGGTTACAGAGTAAGAGGTACAATTTATAGAGACATGTAGGGAAGATAAGAGTTGACCCTAAACTTGAATAGTTTAAGATTATTGTGATCGGGGAAGTATCATCTTGGGAGTCAGTTCCACAAAGCAGAAGTTCATGGGAAGAAGCTGCTTGAGTGGAACTTACATTTCACCAGTGGAAATTGAAGGGAATGAGGGTGGTTCACTACAATGGGCGTGGCATGGCAGGTCTTAGCCATGAAGGTTAAAACAGATGGAACTAAGGAAATAGTGATAGAGCAGTAAAAGACTTGCAACATTTTGTCTTTGAGAAAGTGATAGGGTGGAAAATAATTTGTCACCCACAAGGACATGCTTTTGGACTTTATCAAAAAAGAGAAGACTGGGCAACTCTTACCCATGTATGGCAGCCTGATCCTATTCATGTAAGTGTAGAGGACAGCAAGAAGAGTCAGGTACTTACTGAACAGTACAAGAACTGACCCTTTTTTCAGTATCTTTAGTGATGTATTTATATACAAGTTCCACTTGAGGTCTGGGTTGACTTTAAGTTCCAAAGGCACTCAAGAAACAGGGTCTCCCTGGGGGAACATTCATGCATCATGATCAGTAAAAGTTTTGGCTTACATCAATATACATCAATATAAGATAAATTACATTTTCAATTTCAGTCAACAGAATCAGGATATCAAAACTATTCTGTTAATTTCATTTTTCTGTGAACTTAACAGTATAGTTCTAAAAAAAAACAAGAAGACAAAACAGTTAACTAATAATCTATTAAATTAGATACTATGAGTATAAACATTGCCACTCAAAATTATAACAGAGTCACTGGCAGTCCGTTGCAGTTTCATAACTGAATTCTGCATTCTATATGTGCTGGAGAGGAAGGTCATGAAATCAAGTGTGTTGGTCACTTCCTGGCAAATTGAGGTTCACTTTAAACAAATTCCTGCCATCAGCACTTTCTTCTACTCTGATTTTCTTTCACCTTCAACCAACTCTTGTAAATCAAAATGGCAATAGGGAATGGATGACAAGAGCAGGTTTTGGTGAAACTGGAAGCTTCTAGTCCTGAACCTGCAACTTGGTAGTGAATTTTGTCATCAATGCCATCATCATAAAGGAAGCAATCAGCAAAGAAGAAATTAAATTCTTGAATACAAAATAAAGCCAACAACAAATTGATGATAAGGTTTTTAAATGCTTACACAATAATACTAGTGTCTGGATATCTTGTCAATTGACAAAACAACTTTATTCTAGTGCAATTATTTGAGAAAATTTAGTTTGGAAGATGATATTTTATGCTGATGGTTTTAAATGCTGCCTGTAAATTTTAATGGTTCTTATTTTGGTTGGAGGTGTGCTTGTAAAATTGTGTCTATACCTGGAGAGCATTAAAATAACTTCATATAAGTATAAATAAAGGAAAATAAACTTCCCTAATTGTCACTGTTTTGATTTATTGATTCGTTTTTACAGGTTATCAACCCATCGCCAGAAAATAATTTTAGATTGTAAGAATTTTTTTTGAGATAATAATGATTTAGTTATACAAGCTTTACTAATTAACCTGTAACTGGCAGAGTGAAAGTTGATTCATATCTTACCCAAAGTTATTTGTGCATAAGTAAATATAACGAACCCAACTGGAATTGAAACTTGGCTCTCCGATTAACAATTCCGAGCTTTTATTTTATTGCACCACTGCACATTCAAGCGTAAGCACCTGGTATCCCCAAGTGGTCACCCATCTAGGTACTGATTCTGCTTGATGTTACTTAACTTTGGTGATTGTACAGGAACTGGTATTTCAGTGTGATATGGTTGTAATTGTTATTGTATGAACAGAGAGGAAAATGGAAAAGCATAAGAGAAAAATGTTGAAAAACAGAGAAAATGGGACATAAAGAGGTGGAGTGACTTTGGAGAAGTTTTATCATTACAAGATGTGCAGGTGGTGTAAATGGTTAGTAATGTGGAATGATAAATTAGCAAGTCTAGTTCATTACATTTAATTTTATGCAAATACCTTTGAGAAAGGTATGAATCCATCTCTTTGCTTCTTAGCTATAGGTTAACTAGTAGGGAAAACTGGTCTCTTCAGCCTTTGTTGGCAGCCAATCTAGGAGAAAAATAACTCTGAATTCAAAACCTGTTGAGATAACAACAATTCTTGTAAAAACCATTTGTTAGGGAAAGTGCAACAGCAATGCTATAGTCCCCTACTCCTCAGTAGAGTCTTTGAGACTCTGGGGTTGAGTATCATTTGAAATTGGAGAGATGAAAAAAAATAATTATGAAGAGAAAGAAAAATGAATAAGAGAAATTAATGGGAAATTGTTTTCTTTCTCTTTTTTTACTGATATGAAAGTCAAGAAGGAAGGTAAGAAGAATAAAGAAAAGATAACAAATGAAAAAACTGTTAGGGAGGAAGAAAGAAAGAGAGAGAGTCATAAAGAAAATATTAGTAAGAAAGCAGAGAAGGAAAGAGAAAAAGTAACAAATTCTTGTTTGTTTTTTTCGGGGTTTTTTTGACATCTGCTTTACTCTTTGTTTTACTTCAGCTAGGAAAACAGAAAATAAATAAGAGATCAAGAAAGTTTTTTTTCCCAAGGGCTCAGATTTTGAAGTTAGGCTGTTGGGAAGTCAAAGTGAGGGAAATGATAGAGTTCAGTTAACAGCCAGGTGTCATGCCAGGTGTCGAGATTTTAGCAGATATTTCTTATCAGTTCCAAACCAAATGAGCCCAGACCCCCATAAAACTGTTTGCCAACCAGGTCACAAAAACAAAAGCAGTAACTGGCATTACTTAATCATTCTACAGACATCAGCTCTCACCCACAATGCACACCAAAACAAAAGAGGAAAAGAAGATAATTTAGCTTCCCAGAACCTTGATTGAAAAACGATTTTCGGAATTGAGGTATCATTTTTCAGTCATAATTGAATAATGCATTATCTCACACACACACTTACATGCATATATATATATATATATATATATATATATATATACTTTTCAGAATCTTCTTATGCTTACATACACATACATCATCATCATCATCATCATCATCATCAGTCACATGACCAGGTGTGCATGTAAGTTCTCTGTACAGCTGAGTACCTGACCCGTTGAAAGCCAGAGAGGGATTCATTCATATATAGTACATCTTAGCCAAACTGACATGTCAGAGTCCATTATTCTCCAGGTCAAAATCACAGTTGATGTCCTCCAAGTTGAAGGCTCACCTTGGTAACAAACTTGTGGCTATTGATTTAAAGAGGGGAAATCTCTATCATGGCTGTTGACTTCAGTCTAGGAAGCACTTCGTCCAGCAATGTCATGTCATCACCACATTCACTGCATACATAGATATGGAGCACAGTGTACCCCATTGTGCTAGATGACTATTGACCATCCACTCTTTAACAGATTTTGTATTTAATCCTATTGGGTGTCTAGCCACTCTTCTCAACTAAAAATCCTGATGGAGGAACTAGTTTACCATATACATACATACATACATACATACATATATATACACATACATACATACATATAGACATACATAAAGTGTGCAATGAATAAATTGTTATCTAAATTATGCAAAATGTAAATAACGCTGACATCTCATTTTAACAGATATATTTACTAGAAAATAATGCAAAAAAAGTTAAAGATCAAATATCAATTGGAATCCAACAGGATGATAACAAATAAAGAACAAATAGGAAATGTATATCAATCTAACATGTTTCACTTTTATTAAAACTTCATGAGAGATTGAGAGAAAATAAAAATACAGAAACATTGGTATTATCAATTATGTTTGGGTCAATTCTCATTGCTCAGACATGTGTCACATGTATTAAACCCATAGATAATGCTATGTGCATGAAGATTTGTGAAGATTCCTGTATGTCTAAATGGGCATCAGATGGTAATGTGTATTTTTAATTGTGTATGTGTGTCTGTCTCTCTCTCTCTCTCTCTATCTATATATATATATATATATATATATATATATATATATATATATATATATATGAGTTGAGATCAAATATAGATGAAATATGGATCAGAATCTGACAGAATGCTAAGAGCAAATAGGAAATTTTTATCAATCTAACATGTTTTACTTCTATTAAAGCTTCATCAGAAAATGAGATATGGAGAAAAAGGAAGAAAGAAATTGTGGTATTTTTACTTTTGTGTTGCTTGATTTTCATTGGTCAATCATGTTTCACATGCATTCACTTATTTAAACCATCTATATTGTAGGAAGTTGAATGAGGTTGGTTAGGTTGTGCCTGTAAACACATTGGATAAAAAAAATGTTTATAATAAACAGTATTAAATAACATTTACCGGACATTCAGGCTGGTAAATGTTATTTAATACTATTTATATAAACAAACATTACTTAAATACTTGTATCTATAAAAAAAAAAAAAAAAGAACGTTAAACATAAAAATGTCTTTAATAAATATATATATATATATATATATATATATATATATATATATATATATATATGTGTGAGAAAGAATGTATAGGGTTTATATATCATATTCTTCTATCTTTATGTATATAATATTAATTTGTGATTAAAAAAAATGAAAGAATGCATAATAATCCTTTAAGGGACCAAAGGTTGATATTCAGGATGATGAAATGAAAAATATTCTATTAACCTTGGTTAACTAATCCAATTTGATATAATATGATTTGATTCCAATAATCAGTCAGTTAATTGCTATATATAATACACACTTAAGCAATCATGTATCTTTCAATACATGACTGACAAGGCAGATTTTTTTTCCCACAGTAGGTTGCCATTTCTTTCTGCAGTAGACTGGTTGCCAATCTGTCTGTCCTGCTATTCAATCCATAGCTGCGCAGAGAAGAGATGGATTTATATCTTTCCCATGGGTATTTGTGCATAAATGAATCTAACAACCTCGACTGGAATTTGAACTCAGCTCTCCGAGTTCTCACTCTGAGACGATATCCATTACACCACAACACACAATAATACCAAAGGTAAAAACCAAAACTGTAAGTAACAAAAGTAAAGATGGTATGAATATTAATGTATATACAATGTAATGTATAATAAATATTTATCTGTATTTAATTCTGTTCCTCTACATTTATGTATTTCTATCAATAAAACCATTATTTAGTCTGTAGAAGGATTGTTTTCATTTCATCATTAAATTCCCTATCACAGTTCTTTTTATTTGCATTAGAAGATACATCTAATATTCATCCATTTTAAAAGTAGGAGGTTAGTTGCTGTCACGGGTGGCAATACTTTACTACACTGATAAGAAGATATATTTATAAAACCACCTCTTAAAACATGAAAAGTTGCCAGTTATGTGGTATGGGTAAAGATAGACATAAGATGTTTACATTGGCTTTCCAAGTATCACGCTGTTTACTGATGTGACTGTGTCTCTTTTTTTAGGCCATTGGTCTACTTTGTAGGATACTGGACACTCTGTTTGGCTATAGGCTTCCAACTGCTAAATCAACTTGTTTCAAATTACATTTTTAACATTGTCATTTCACAGTCTCATCACCATTTCTTTCTCTCGTCTTTCAAAATTGCACTTTATATGACAAAGATATTATTACTGCCTAGCTTATCATTCCATAGACTTTGTAAACAGTATCCTCACTTGTATGGATGGTTACTAACCTGGCATTACAAATTGCCAGCATTACAAATTGCCAGTTAAATCAGCTTTTAGGTTAGATTCAAAAGTTTAAGAATTCAACATAGATATTTTAAAGATTTTATTATGAAGCTAAAATCAAGAATTAAAAGTAAGAATTTAAAATTTATAAATTATTTATTTTTTACCGATATTTTTCTGTAAGAGTAACAAATAAATAAAAAAAATGCATAAGATTATAAATTAGAGTTTATTAATATATTAATAAGGAAAACAGTCCTACTTAAATTGACTGGTTCATTCATAAAAATAGGAAAAATTGTGAGGGAGGAATAATTTATGTAAATTATCATTCATTAGAGCTTCATCAATTTACAACATTTGTCAGATTGAAAAAATATTGATATTTTTCATTTTAGGAAGGTTGGGTAATATTTATAATATAAATACAGTGTCAAATTGATCACTGATTTCTTGAAGAGTTATCTGTACTTTGTGTTTATTTACAAATGTGAGGTTCAAAATTGTGTTTATATTATTGATAACTGTGGACTATTATAAATTAGCAGAAAAGACAACATCAGTAGTATCATATTTATATATGAATTGTAATCAGCAAAAATTATTTCCCCTAAATTTTTCCCTAATTTTAATGTGCAGACCAGTCAAAATAATACCAGGAAAATTAAGCATGTTTAAGATTACAAAAATACATTTTGAATGTGATCCACTGTTATATTCCATACTAATAGGAATATATACTTGACAAACACAGTGGATAAAATAAGTAAAGGTTTATTGTAAAAACCAATACAATAAGAATAAAGATAACAGTTATGCACAAGGTCATCACAAGTCAATCCAATAGTGAGTGCTACTATTGGAAGGTCAGTAGTTTTCATGTAAGTCTGAGTTGTACTCAACAGATCCCAGCTAGACAAGATTTACCAGCCTCCCCATAAGGTAGAATGTGGCACAAGGCCAAATTTAATGTGGGGCAATCCGAGCCCGGGTTCCTATCTGCCTGAAGGCAGAGAGTTCAACAACAGCTGAGAGCTGAGTAACAGATCACAACTAATATATTTAGCTACCACCTCCACACACACACGAGGGTTGCATGTGGCACAAGGCCGGTTTAACATGGGTTCTCTGAACCCGTAGGCTCAGCCAAAAATATTCCCTTTTTGAACCGCACAAACGGGTTCAGGGTCAGTCTACCTCCCCGAACGAGACTCTACCCTTCGGCAGAGCCTCATCCGGGTTCTTCTCTGGCCAAAGGCAGAGAGTTCGACTGTATAGCTGGAACAGGTTGCAGCTAGATTCTGTAGTCCATTGACTTACAGATACTTATAGGTAGTTACTACCTATAGTGTTGTGACTCATGGGGATGACAGGTTATTCCATTACATCATCCACTCTGAGCATTAATAATGATTTATATATTTTTTGTCTATGTGATTTTTTTCATACTCTTTTGACCATTCAGTTCATGAGCTTCAGGTGAATCTGTCTGTGACATAGTCTTGTTATCTGGGTTAGAGTTCCTTTTTACTGATTTAGTTTCTCTTGAGAATTATTACCATTATAATAATGATATCATATCTGCCGACATCCTCCAGCTGTTTTTCTTTTCTTCTATTATTTTCTTATTTGAATATGAAGGCGGATGCCAATTCCTTTTTCTTTCTTTATGTGCAGAGCTTTGTTTGGTTATGTTGCCTCTTACAAGCAGTGTCAAATTAAGAATATCACCAAGGAGATATTATGTTCTGGAAATGTGCCCCATGCTGTGAAAAAAAAACTAAAAATAATGAAAATGGAGACAGTCTAAGAATTATCTAACAGAAGTCATCTCAGAATCTTAGACAAATAGGAATGATTTATTTTAAAAAATCGAAAAGATTTACATAAGAAAAATAATTTTTATAAGTATTGCTTGTGAAAATCAGATTTTACAAGTATACTAATAGATTGTCTGTAATGAGCAAGAGGTATAAAAAATATACTTAAGTCTTGTTTCACATAGATCCAATAAAAAACAGAATCCCAGCATCCACTGTAGTGGGAGGCTGATATACCTGGTTGATGTTTTGCCAAAAAAAACCCCTTGCCTGAGATGTGAAGAATCTACCCACATGGTCAATAGGAACATGACAGTCACACATTATGCAAGCTCACGCCATGGTTTTTCACTTCTGTGGAGAGAGTGGAGTGTCTTTTTGTTCACTAGTTGTTAGGAAGCTAATTTCACAGTTCTTTACTATATGTGTGGCCTTGTGCCAGAGTTAAATCTTAGTAGATACTATTTTTCCTTTTCTTTTTTCTTTCTCTTGATAGATACAGCATTAGAATTTAACCTGTAGTATATATAATAAAGAATCCCCAAATTTTAAAAATATACATAAATCATAAATTATTTACGAGCAAAGTGAATAAAGCTTAGAAAACAGACAAATATTTAACTTTTATCAACATAATAAACAAAGTCAGAAAAACGGTTCTATTGAGATATTTGAGAAAATTTAATGGCTTTTATATAATGTTACCTGAAATGATGAATAATTAACAATTGTCAAAACAGAAGATGCTGGTTTCATCAGACAGCTTGAAAATATTTAATGTGGAAACCTTCGAGAATGTAGGGCCTATAGAATTTGCTGCTTTTGCTACTAGGTTCATCTGGAACTGGATAGATAGATAGATAGATAGATAGATAGATAGATAGATAGATAGATAGATAGATAGATAATGTAAAAGTGAAAGTGCTTTGATTTTTGTAATTTTATAACTGAATTCTCATTGGTCGAAACAGGTTTCAGTGAAACTAAAACTGATATTCTTGTTTTGACTGAATGTATTCAAAACTT
This sequence comes from Acanthosepion pharaonis, assembly GCA_903632075.3. Lineage (NCBI taxonomy): Eukaryota > Metazoa > Mollusca > Cephalopoda > Sepiida > Sepiidae > Acanthosepion > Acanthosepion pharaonis. The sequence goes on along the minus strand of CAHIKZ030000187.1, from coordinate 526,430 downwards.
TGTAGTCAAAGTGCAAGACATTTTATTGAATTTCACAATATGTTTCTATGCCAGGTAACTTAATTTTATTATCAGAATTGATGATGTTCTACTAATGGCATACAGGTAAAAAGAAATGGCATTTCTTTAAAATAATGAAAAATAATCACATTTTCAAACTTCCTTGGACAAAATGTAATAATTTCTCAAAAATGTTTTCTGTAAATTCATTTGTTCATTAAATAATTTTTCTAATTTGATTTTTTTAATTAATAAACTTTCTGGGATTATGGAATGAAGTGAAGACATGAAATATTTCTACTAAAACAAAAATGCATTGTGCATTGAAATGGTGGTGCCAATTTTATGCATTTTATACATTAAATTTATTGAGATATTATCTTGCCATATTGTCTTAGATTTTCAAAAGTATACAACATTGTTGAATTGAAAACTGTTTTGTGACCATCATTATCCTTTGTTGGCTAGTGAGTGTGAGTGTAAGTGAAAGACAGACAGAGAGAGAGAGAGAGAGAGAGAGAGAGAGAGAGACTGATAGATTTACCCCAATAATGTAAAAAAGTAACTGAATAAACAAATACAATAAAGAAATAAAAATCTCATTGATTTTGTATTTGTTGATAAGGAGAGACATTTCTGTTCTCTGCCATTGGATAATACAAAGAGTAACTTGAAAGATTTACTTTTAAAAATGAACTTAAAATTTTTATAAAACAATTTAGTGATTCATTAATAAAGCTTATGAAACTACTGAGTGATTACAGAGCATTCACTGTTGTAGAAAATTAATATCTTGATATTTAATATCTCTATATTTAATATCCCCAAATTTAATATCTCTATATTTAAAAACTTAGTTAAAATTTTCTACAAAATATTTTATTATTGACCAGAGAAGTGACCTGAAATACAATATTTCAATAAAAATGATTAACAAAATACAACTGTAAAATTACACATATCTATCTATCTATCTATCTATCTATCTATCTATCTATCTATCTATCTATCTATCTATCTATCATCATGTGACCAAATGTAAAATCAGGAACATTATTTTGAACTCAAATAATTTCATTTTGTTGTAATTTTCACTTAACTGGTGTGTTGTTATTTTTTGAGACTAAGGTTAGCTGTTTTAAATTTTTTGTAGTAGATAATTAATTTGATTTTTTTTATTCAGGTCAATTAGGGTAGTGTATTTCTTTATAATATTTCTAAGTGAAGATCCATCTTGTTTGTAGTTGATGTGCATTTGGTTTTTGTAGAAAATATTTATCTTTGACTGTGTGTTCATTATCATTATTGTTTACTTTGGGGAGAAATAGTCTAATTTGGTGGTCTATAAGGTGGTTAGGGAAGTCATTGTTAACTAGTGTCTGTTTTAAATTACATCAGTCACACAACTACATGCCTATCCAGACACCTTATATTACACCTATCTGACCACAACTCTATTAGAATCCATTTAAGCACAAACAGAAATTTATCACACTCCATCTGAAACATACTAGTAGAAAATACAAACATAATAACCTCATCCACATGAAAAAAAAGATTAAAAATAATTGAAGCCCTAATAATAAAAAAGGAAAAGCCAACACTTAATAATATTAACTATGAACATGGCCACAATGTGCTAACTGTGTTCAAAAAATAAAACATCTCTAGAACACTAAAAGCACACACACAACCTGCACACCTAATTAAATTGAAAAAAATAAAATCATCCTTGATAATGGCTAAAAGTATAGCTGAAAGTGCTCAGAATTATAGAACATTTGGACAGTTTCTATACACCCTGTGTCCAAAAAAGAAAACACTTGTTTGAACACAAGAAAAATTAAATCAAAAGCTTAATCATGGTACCTTGTCTGTCGTCTTTAATGAAACATGCATAAATGAAGGATTGCTGCCTAAATACACAATATATATATATATATATATATATATATATATATATGAATGTAATGAGACTGAAAATAATCTAAACATGAACATTCACAGCATTAATTCAAAAGCAGGCTCAATACCAAGAGTAGAGCAATAATTATTTATTATAATCTTTTTTACATACAGACAAAACAACTTGCTACAAATCCAATTCTGTTCATATCTATCTATCTATCTATCTATCTATCTATCTATCTATCTCTGTTCATATCTTTCTATCTATCTATTTACATAGGTTCTTTATCTCTTTATTTACATAGTTATATCAATATGTCAGTAGCTTAATAATGAAAAAGTATTTATTTTCACAGCAAACGCTTATTTTTCAGCATATTTTAATTCCTTATCAATGCACTTAATTCAATGGTGAATATTAATCAAATAGATTGAATATTATCCAGTGAACATTTCATATTAAATTTCAGCTAATAACCACATGTTAGACTATGGCCTTATTAACAGACTTTCATATCTTTCTTTCTGTCTAAATAGATAAAAACAAGGCTGTATTGGATTTTATATTTTTAATATTAGGTAAAAAGATTAATAAAAATAATATATCTTATATATGAGTCAAAAATTTGATATAAATAAAAAACTGAAGAAGACAAACATGTTGAGGTTGAGATAAAAGTAAGTCAGAATGTAAAATGTTGAAAAATGAAATGCACTTTCAGTGTACTTTTATAATGGATTCATCAATAAAAATCTTCACTTTCACTTTTCAATTTTGGCTCTGTGTTGATTAATTGGAAAAGTAAATTGTTTTTGTTTTTATTTAATTTTAATTTAACTGAAGGAAAGCACAAAAATATAGTTGAATCACGAGAAACATTCCTTTGTTATTTGAATAGTATCTTCTTTCCATGTTGATTAAAAACAAAATCAATTTCACTTACAAACAAAGTATTAATGGACAAGGTTCTACTCAGAAGCAAAATATATAAAAAAAAAAAAAGGTCAAAACAATGAACAGAAGAAAAGTAGTCTCCTGAGCTTGTCTTTTAAAAAATCTGTTTACTCAAAGAAAAAAGTAACTTTTTTTTTAACACGGAGAAACTCGAATCTATGGAAAGCAAAGTTCTTGATAACTTTTAATCCTTGCAATTGAGTGAGCTTGTCTCAGTAGCTGGGTCCCTGCTTAGGCATGATGTTTCTGGGTGTTATATACCATGTATGGTTGCACATGAACAAAAAAAACAATAAAGTACTTCCAGCAGGTGGAAAAAAGGAAACAAGATATATTAAGATAAAATGTATAAAGGATCAAGGTAGACTGTGGACTAGAGAAGTGACCTGGAGGATGGGGAAGTCAATAAGGCCTGGTGTTGAATCTTGTGTCAAATCGCTAGTGAATTGTATGGATGTTTGCCTACTTACTCACCTTGAGTGTCGCAAACAGGTCATTTTAAACAGTCAGGGTGGATATATGACTCAGTACACTTTTGCATTAGCAGCAATGTTTGTGATTAGCTCCTTTTAAATTTGTATTTTATATTTTGTGGGTATTTATTTTGTGATATGAATGTGATATTCAGAGCCCCTGTGAAGAGAGTGACTTTTTATTCTTAATTTTGCTTTCATAGTGCTCACATTAGACTGACTGGTTTTGATGTGGAGTGAATCAGAAAGACATCTAATTTGAATATAACAATATAACATATAATATGACTAAAGAAGTTTTGCTGTTGTAATTCCTGAGGAAACATCATAGTTCACTTTGGTTCGAATGCCTGTTATTTCTTCCCAATCCTGTATTTTTTGTCCTTTCATCAAGGGTGCTGAATTTAAACACTTTTCTGTGCCAGAATCACCTGTTTGATAGTCAGAGATCCAAACCTAGGCTACCTCCATCAGCAGGTGCATAATATTAGGGCTAGTACATTGTCATTTTATGAATGAGATCTGGACCAGGTTGTAGTTTCTTGTGGGTTTTCTTGATGCCATGATAAAGGGTACACTTGTGGCTGTACTTTCTGGCAATTAGTCCAGGTAAGTTTTTACATATATCATCTGGGATATTGTTGTTTTGCTATCTTAGCTCTCCCCTTCCAAAAAATATGACTACAACCAGGATAATTAAACAGATTATCCATAAAATGTAAACCCCAAGTTCTCCATTTCCTACACTAATATAAATAATTACATTCCAACTATCCTTCAAGAGGTCATACCTGTATGTGTAGAGAAGAAAAGTGGAGTCAATTCTCATTCATTTAGAAAGAGTGAATTTATGATAATTATAATTGTTATAATAATTTTATCATAATTATTTTTGATACTATAATTAATTTTTATGGACATGACACCATGACAGTATAATTAATTTTTTATTTATGTATTTCTTTATGGACATGTCACCATCAGTGTATTCTATTATAAATGACCTTGAGTTTATCTCATCCTTGTCAGATTAGGCTAAGCTCTTTGCAATGAATTTTGCCTCTAACTTATTAGATGACTAAGCTCATCTCCTACAGAACACAAACTTTGTGATATATATTTTGGCTTGGTGAGTTTTCAGACTTATCAAAAGTCCAGAGTCATAAAGGCTACTGGCTCTGATAAAATTCCTATGATTATTCTTAAGAACCTTAGCCCAGATTGATCTCTAATTTTGGTGAAGCTGTTTAATTGCTGCCTGGAGGAGAAACATTTCTCAAGTTCATGTAAGGTGTCATCTGTATATAAGAATGTGGGTGAGCACTCATTCCCATCCCAATATTACACCCTCAACCTACTTAGTGTCATCAGCAAACCTTTTGAAGATATCATTAACAAAAAAGTTGTTAATCACTTCAATAGAAACAAGATCCTGAGTGACAAACAATATAGATTTTGCTTGTCTAGGGCCACCATTGATGTTTTAATCATCATTACACATAGAATAGGCAGTGCTTCATAATAAATTCATCATCAGAGTAATTGCCTTTGACAAAGAATGGCATAGAGTATTGCTGTACAAACTCTCCAGCTATGGAATCTCTCAAAGAGCTTTCTCAATTTTCAAGTCCTTTCTATCAAGTAGGTTCATAAAGATTGTTGTTAATGTCCATTCCTCTGAAACAAATGGCATCAACAAGGCATCCTCCAAGGTTCTCTCCTTGGTTGTACCCTTTTTCTTCTTGATATTAATGATCTGCCTAAGAACATTCTCAGATTATTAGTAAATATATATATGTAGACAATACCACAGATTATGATTGCATAAAAACATCTAGATGATCAGAATCTGGCAGCTCCTGTGACCAAGCCATCACAGCTTAATGGGATAACGATTGACTTGCATCATTCAGTATCTCTCAAATAAAGCTAGTAATGTTTCATCACCATCAAGCAGACCCTAAATCTTTTTACAGTCTTATAGTCTCGATAATGATTCTTACCCTGAATATCTATTAGGACTCCATTTCACACCAGACATCAAGTGGGACTAAAGATGCTGGAAAAGATGTTGCTTCCTTGTGGCACCCCTGAAAGTACCCGACTCTTCTTGACATGCTCTAACTTTACAAGTGTCAGGTCAAACCAAAAATGGTGTATTGCTGCCATATATGAATTGGAGTTGCCCATTCCTCAATGCCATGTCTTCATAGAATTCCAAAGTTTTTATTGTGGGTGATGAATTATTTTTCACCCTACAACTCCATTTCCACTGATGGAACTTTACATGGCATTTTCAGGGAATTCTCATACTAAATGTTAAGACAATTTACTTTCATTATTCTAATGTAATAACCCTGCCTGTTGCAGTTCTGTCCTGTCTCCCCGGTGGTTATGGCCGAAAAACGAATCCACCCGATCTTCCCCCGGTGAACTGAAGGAACCACCACTATTCGCCACGTTGTGAATTCTTGATCCGAACAGCAGTGTATCGATCTCCCCAGAACGATCCGGTGGGAAGAGGAGGAAATGGCTGGGTATTTCGCTGAAAGGAAATCACTATTCATGCAGCAAAAGTTTCTTGTCATAGCCGCAAACACATGAAAAAGAAAAAAAATTAGCAACTCCTGTTCCTGTACAAAGGGACCTATTTAGGCCACTGTTTTTTATGTCTCTACCGAAGAATTTACACGAGTACAAAATGTCGTAATGAGATTCACTCGTTTGGGTCAGAAAGTCACAGAGAGAGAGAGAGTAGGAAAATTTCTGCCTAAACAATTTTGGCTGATCTAAGGGAAGTAATTCGTGGATCTTCATCTGCACCCTACGATATAGCAGTCTGCCTTCTTGCAGCCTTGTTGATGAAGTTATCTGGATTTGTACGGGTTCTATGTCGATCTCTTGGCTCGGATCGGTCTTCTTGACACAGGGCAACCAACAGAGCAGACCAGCAATTTCCAACAAACTGCCTCTTCCACGTTCTGATCTCCAAACTCTGAACTCATCTGACTAACTCAAGCATGCAAGCAGCTTATATAGAGAGAGGCGGAGCTAAACCATCTTTAGGCACCGCCCCCGAATTTTAATATGCAAATCACCTGGACCACCATGTGTTTCCACCTAATCTCCGGATCTCCACGGGCAACCAGTTTTCAAGAGGTACTAAAATCGGATTCAGACCTCCTGCTGGATCTTCTGCAGACAACGTATACTTAAATTTTGCCAAAACCACTTATCCCGTCTGGTTGAATTCTGCTATTCAGACCACCCAAAAATCTAATTTGCCATTTATCACAAACTTTACTTTAACGAATCCGTCTCTTAATCACTTTGGAATTATTACATGTAATTAACTAATAACTCAACCCCAGAAACAATTATTAAGAGAAAAAAAAATCAGGAAAAAAAAAAGAAAACTTTTTTCTGGAATTACTCCGGAATCCCTTCTACCCAAGTAATTAGCACCTTCATCCTAATTCTTTAGCACTGTTGATTACTAAATCCACCTCAGGGTGGTGGGGGGTCTTTCTCTCTCTATGTCACATTATTATTTCCACCATTTCAGAACTTCACAACCAGGACCTGCCATGCTACATACACAGGGACAATTCAGCCTCATTCTCTTCATATTCCATTAGTAAGGAGGAAGTTTCACTCAGATAGCTTCTTCCCCAGAACCGTTATTTTGTGGAACAGATTTCTGAGTGGTTGCTTCTCTGATCACCACAATCTTAACCTCTCCAAGTCTAGAGTCAACCATTTTCTATTCAACATATAATCATATGTAATTATTACTTCCCCACTTTATGCACTTAAAGCAAACTAAATCAGTAACCCTCTACTTTGAGTGGCTCTTGAACATTTTATTAGGTGAACAATATGTAAAAAAGAGAATCATTATTTGGTTATATTTTCTTTTAAACAATATTCTATATTTTTTTAAACTTTGAATTTATATAATGTTGAAAATAAGTCTTTATAACTTTATTGAAATCAAAGTATTTTTGTAAAAAAATAATTTCCTGTTTTCTACCCATATCTAGGCTATACATTTAGGTAGTAAGGGGAAATTATTTTCTCATAAGACCTATCTCTTTCTCTCTCCCACTCTCGTTCTCTCTCTCTCTCTCTCTCTCTCTCTCTCTCTCTCTCTCTCTCTCTCTATATATATATATATATATATATATATATATGAGAAAATAATGGAATTTTTATTAATCCAAAAGATTTTTATGACTTTAAATGTTATTTTTAGTGGATATTTCATTTATTTATTAAACAGTTTATTTATTTATTTTTCTCTACTGGCCTGAGTGTTTGAGAAATCTTAACAAAGAAAAAATTTACACTCTCCAGCAGGATTCGAACCTGCACCCTTCCAAAATATACTGCTTAATAAATAAACAGAGCATCTATTCAAATACAAGTATCCACTAAAAATAATTTTGAAAGTGATAAAAATATATTTCAGGTTAATAAAAAAATCTATTACTTTCTCTAAAATTCAAATTGTTTACGTTTGGTTATGAAACTGAGCGGATATGAAAAATTTTGGGAGATCTATTATGAGAGAAGTTTTCACTTAGAGCTGTGGTTCCCAGAGTGAGGTGCATGGCCCGCAGGGGGATTGATTTGATTTTTAAGATGAGCGATTTAAGAATGATTTATTAACAGTGAATTTCTTTCTAGTGAGCCTGTGTGGGCATGAGTATGCATACAGTATGCATACATAAAAATATTTCTGTGTATGTATGAAGATGTGTGATTGTATATGTACTATATATATATATATATATATATATATATATATATATATATATATATATATATATATATACAAATATTTTTTTTATAAATATTGTAAAATTCTAAACTTAAATGATAATACTACCATATATATGCAGTCTGAAGTCCTCAAGTTAATGGCTTTTTTAGGCTTCCTCCATGTGAATAGGAGTTCACTTTTTGAATAATAAGAATTCTATATCATTTCATCAGGATTTTAGGGGCATTGGAAAAAAAAGGTTGGGAAACACTGGGTTCAAGGTAGAATTCAACCATGCCTAATTGGTTCTTTCTTGGTCAACTGGTGAGAGCAAATCAAATTTAATGTTAGCTCTCTCTGACTGGGAGGGACACAGGTTTGAAACCTACCATAGAGCAGAAATTTTTCTTTGATAAAGTTTCTCGAATATTCAGGCTGGTAGATGAAAATAAATAAATATACTGTTTAATAAATAAACTGTTTAATAAATAAATTAAATTTTATTTAACAATAAAAATAAAGCATCTACTCAAATACAAGTATCTACTAAAAATAACATTTAAAGTAATAAAAAATATATATATATTCATTCATGCATGTTTCATTAAATAATATAGACAAGTTTTTTCTATTTATTTTAAGTAAATTCCTTTCATATTGTCTAATAAACTTAATAACATTATCATTGATGGACGAAAGGAAATAACCATATTGATACATGTTTAAATCCAATCTAAGCTTTCGGCTTACATAAGCCATTATCAAAGATGACAATTAATTTTCAATATATCAACCAATACATGGAACAATAATGATAGTCTATTTTTGTTGCCATGAAAAATTTCAAAGCAATGACTAACTAGTGTATACGAGACGTCGCAGCTCATGACACCATACATGACCACGCGAGAGTGAAAAAGAGAAGTATTAAGTATGGGAAACCAATGGCTTCTGATATCAATTATAGGCATTTAAGAATCTTTGTGGTGATTTCATAATTTATTTTGTACAGGTTAGGTTTCAACTTTTTATGTATATAGCTTCAAGAATTTTTAGTTTTTGTTGATATATATATATATATATATATATATATATATATATATATATATATATATATATATATATATATCCACTCACTCACTAGAATAACCATCTCTACACCACAACTACATGTCTGTTGATGCTGCCTGCTCATGGGATTTGCAATGACTCTTAAAACCAGAATTTCTTTAAAGTTCTACTTATATATCTATATCTATCTATACATCTATATTTATAGATCAATATAGATATCAATAAAAAGTCTTGTCCCTTATCTATATATCTATCTATATAACTCTCCTTCCTCAATTAGTATGTACTACACTTGACTGGTTATGTGTAACAGCTGGTCTCTACAGAGAAATAATCTTTGGGTAGATGCCATTAAGATAAGATGAGACTTATGAGTGGTGATAGCCTTTTGCAAAAATATGTGCCAGAATTTTAAGTAAATACAGCATTTATAACATTCACTAGCTTTCCATTTCAGGGTCAGAGAGTAAGCATGTATCACATTTCTACACTTTGTTAGCATATTTGCTTTCTAAAAAATAAAATTATTTATGTTCTTCTGCTTTCTCCTCTGGCATCTTTATATTATAAATGCTATACACAAAACAATGAATCTTACTATTTAAAGAATATATTCTGTTAAGTATATCATGCTTTGGGTCTGCTTTTCTTCAATTTAAATCAGTATTTCTCAACCCTTTTAAGCAACAGCACACCTAGGGGTAAATGAAAATATAATGGCACCCTTAGCAAAATTTTTAAAGGCTATACATTTAAATGTTATGAAATTAAACCATAGATTAAAAAAAATACACACACAAATATGAATTTACTTTATTTCGATGTTTCTATTCAACTATTTGTGCAGCTTATTTAGTTGGAAACATGTTCTTGGTGTTTTTTTTGTGATTTCTTCAATGTTTTTTTTTCAGTTGAGCGTAGTCTTTCTCGCTTCTTATTTTTCATGTTATTTAGGGTTGAGAAGTCTAATGAACATAAATAAGAAGTAGAAAATTACAATAAAAACTCATTAAGTCTTTTCAGCTAATATGAGATTTTCCTTTTGTATTAAAATCCAGAATGTATCAATAGGTACCTTCAAATGAAAGTATTTAAAATAACATAATCAAAGAATAGTGAAAAGAATTATTTGAAAAAGTTTAATACTTATTCATTTATTCAAATATTAATGCTGTACCATTACTACTCTCACACACACACACACACATATGCCATGACAATATTTTGTAGCACACTTCAGAGGATCTCATGACACACTAGTGTGTTGTGGTACAGCAGTTAAGAATCACTGATTTAGATACACATCTGTTAACAATGAACTAAATGTATTTCTAAATTATATAAGGAAGAATTCTATTAATATGAAACCCATTAAATCTGAATGTAGAAATTAATCTGAGAAAAACTTTGAAGTGGGTAAAATCAAAACAATTTTTCAACAGAAACAGAGAAACAATTCGATGGGAAATTTTAAATTTCTCTCTGCAAGTATTCAGTTAGTTAAGTGCCACACATGATACATCTTTTAATACATGACTGATAAGGAAGAATAATTGTCCTGCAGTAGGTTGGCATTTCTTTCTATGGTAGACTGGTTGCCAACCAAGGCTAAAGAACCCAGGCTATCCTGCTATTCAACGAGGAGAAGAGATGGATTCATACCTGTCCCAAGGGTACGTGTGCATAAATGAATATAAAAAACTTGACTGGAATTTGAACTCAGCTCTCCAAATTCTCATCCCGAGTCAATATTCATTACACCACAATGCACATTATACCTCCATAATGAATGCATGATGTTATTATGACTAATTTTGTAGCTGCTGTTTTCCACTACACCTGTGTTCATTATTTAAAAATCTATTTATTCCAATATAATGTTCAGATTTTATTCTTGCCATTGAAATGATTCTTTTTTATTGATGGCTTTTGAATCTTTTGACTTTCACACACACACACACACATGCACGCACACATACATGCACACACACATAAATGTATGCACATGAACACACATGCACATATGTACACTTATACATACATGTGCATGCATATACACACACATGCATGCACATGCACACACACATATATGCATGCACATATATAAATTTTATTTAGTAAATCTATGTTTTTGCAATAAAAATAGGTATTAACCAACAAATGTTGTTAAAATTCTCAGGATCTCCTTATATTTATAAATATACCACATGAATTTTGACTTAGAATATCCGCTTTTATTAGAAATGTCTATAACTTATTTGGTAGAGTTAAAACTGTTTGGAAAGTATCAATAGTTTTGCTAGCACAAAATCACAAGTCATCATGACCAAGGTGTTGTTCAAACTGCTGATCATTTTGAAAATTTTATGAAGAGCTTACACAAAATATCAACAATGAAGTGAATGAAGTTATAAAAAATATTCCCCTTTTTGAAATTAATTCAAAAGGACCAATGAGGTTAATGAATCTTAGATAATCTGAGATAATCTTTGAAAATAAACCAAAGAAAAAAATACAATTTGATAGTGTTAAAGTCAGTGTTTCTAAATCAATGTGACAAAAAATGTTTGTTCTCCAATTTCCAATGTACAAAGCAGCTGAAATAATTTAATCATGACAATTTATAACAATGTCTGGTCTAGAAGATCTGAAATTGGTAACTCTAGCCTCATTGTGAGCAGATCAATAAATGTAGTCTGTCTTTTTAATTCAATCAGAAACTGAGTTTGTCAGATTTTCAAGAAAAACTTTGCACTTCCAAGAGGCATGAAAAATTTAAAAATAAGGATTTTCTTTTTGAAGACAAAATGTACATTAATTTAAATGAGTTATCTGAGACTGTTTTACTTCTTACTATTCTGATAAGATATCTTCTTTGATTAGCTGTTGGGCTAGGTTCAAAGTGTAGTATCTGTTTTTGGATGGACAAACTACATTTTATCTCTCAATTATGTTTATGTCTTCATACTTAGCTGGCACAGGGATCTATCCCTGTGCAGGTGGTATCACAGCTATGACTAACTTGGACCGGCTCTGACTAGTTATGACAAGCCAAGACTAGCTTAGACCAGCTCTGACCAGCTTGGACAACCTATGACCAGCTTGGACAAGCTATGACCAGCTTGGACCAGCAGCCCAAGTGAAAACACTTGGGTTCCCATGTTAAAAACTGACCTTGTGTCACAACTTGACTCAGTGGGGATCAAGTAAATCTCATTATGTTTATGTCTTCAGACAGAGTGCAATTTATTTATGTCTTTGGGCAGAATGCAACTGAAAACATATTGGATATTGAAAGGTGCCCAGTTCTGGGGAAAAGCTGCCTCATTGCACTAAAGAAGGGAATCAGTAGTAATACTAATGGTTGTGCAATCTGGGCTATTTTTGGACCTGACCCAGGTGCATGCACTCGGGCTCTCATTAAATTGACTTATGCCACATCTTGCCATCATTCTGCAGCAAGTAAATACAATATGCCTACATTTTATCTCTCAATTGTGTTTCTGTTCTGAGACAGAAACCAAACAAATAAGTGAGGGATACCTGGTCCTGGAAATTCCAACCTTGTAGCAGTACCTCCCTCATTGCATGAAAGAGAGCAGATTGGTGGAATATCAACACTAGTGTGATGTTGGTTGCTGGGACTGGACAATTTTGGGCCTTAGCTCATGTGCATGTGCTTGGACTCCGCACTTTAAACCAGCTCTGTGCCATATCCTGCTACCATGGTACTGGTGGCAGTGGTGAGGAGGGATGTGTTGTATCTGTTTTTGCCTCTGCCATATTTCTATCTTAAGGCAGTCTGCTGAAACATTTTGTGAAATATCTAGTCCTTCAGATTCCAAACCTGCAGCAGAAATTTCTCCATTGCACAAAAGAGGAAAGGTTAGAGCATTGATTATTTGTGGCTTAATAACCCTTTCAGGGTTATTTAAAGTTGGAACATATTTTGAATTGTAAGAACAATTACATTTTTTTCCTTTTGGTAACAAATAGTGTATTAACAATTTTTTTTAGTTAAACATAGATTTTTTTTCCTGATACAAGCCCTACTATTTAACCTGGTGGGTGGAGATGTATTCTTATCTTTCCCAAGGCTATTTGTGCATAAGTGAATATAATAAACCTGACTGGAATTTGAACTTGGTTTTTCAATTTTCCATTCTGAGTACACCATCCATACATCATTGAAGGTTGGTGGAATACCAATGCCAATGTCAGTGTGACATTTTTTTCTCCTTGGCCCATTAATATGTATATAGATACCCACCCTATAAACAAATACATCAGAGGTGATTGACCTTTTCTTTTATAAAATATCTCTCTTTGTATTTGTATTAGTGATTATTAATGAAAAGGAATTCATAAAAAAGAGATTTTTAATATTTGAAGTTTAATAATAAAAATAGTTAAAAGGAAATTGGGAAAACTGACCCAAGTCCGGCAAATTTTATTTTAACATATCAAAAAAAAAGAATTTCTTCAAAGCAGCAGACTACTTCCTACATAATCATTGCTTCTAACTGGGTCATCATATTTTTATTTGAATAAATCATTTCTTTTTCTTCTCGGTAACAACAGCTTACAGCCATATCAAGTTGAAATCCATTGAAAGTCCAATCATTGAAGTTAAGCAACATTGAGCCTGGTCAGTATTTAGATAGGTTTCTGCATAGGAATACCAGATGCTGTAAGCTTGAATGTCCAGGTGATGTAATGGATAATGGCTCAGAACTGGAAATTGTAGAACCAACT
>CAHIKZ030000187.1:452500-507500 GCA_903632075.3 Acanthosepion pharaonis | reverse complement strand
ATCTAGCCTGCTTGTTATCAATTTCACTATTTAAGAAAATAAAAAAAATGAAAACTCAAATACATGCATGAACTAAAAAAAACGTTTATGTTAATAACAAACATATACACTATATTAGGTTTTTTTAATCAGGAAACATCTTTTTCAGTTAACATGTGCTGCTGCCAGTTTGGTCATGGAGAACAGCCTGACAGCAAGGTAGCAGTTTCCTTGATAGAAAAAAAGGGACACAGGTTCAATTCCTGTCAAAGGCATAATTTTTCTTTCATAGAACTTTTCAATCTAGATTGCATTTTATTAATTTAATTTTTAAAAAAATAAAAAAGCAGGAATAGAAAATTAAAGGTGGGTATCCACTAAAAATAATGTTTATAAGAAATAACGTTAGATAAATAACCATTTCAAAAAAAATTATATTAGTGTATATGCGTATTTGCATGTGTTTGTCTGCCAATATGAAATATCAGAAACAGTCTGGTTCTGAGGTACTTTTGAAACAAAAATAATTTTCTTTGATTTCAATATTATTTACTCTCTGTAGCTAAATCCAGTTGATTTTTTTTCCATCTGGAAAAAACATGCCATGAATTAAAATATTCAGCAAAGTTTTTCTTTCTTTTATTTTTACAAATCCTTACTGATTCATCAAGATTCAAGACATTTAGTTATTAACTGTTTATGTAGACAAATGGAATTAATTGTTCAGAAGCATTGGTTCTTCAAAAACTATGTTGATTTTCAAAATAAATTTATATTCACTATGATCCTTCTCAGTTATTTAAGATAACTCTCTCTTTCTCTCTCCCTCACATACAATCTCTCTCTCACTCTCTCTCTCTCTCTTACTCTCTTCTTTGCTCACACACTCTCACTCTCTCACTCTCACTTACTTTCTCTCTCTTTCACATTTATGGGTTGATCATCTTGAACTTTTATAAAATAAAAATGCAATTTTCCTCTCTCTCATTCTCTTACTCTGTCTTTCTCTCGCTCTCTCTATTTCTTTCACTCTCTCTTGCACATCTCACTCTCACTTCCACTTTCACTCTCTCTCTCTCTCTCTCTGTCACTCACACTCTTTCTCTCTCTTCTTCTCTCTCTCACTCTTCTTCTCTTTTATTCTCTCTCTAGTTCTCTCTTTCACTCTCTCAAGCACACTCACTCTCACTTCTACTTTCACTCCTACTTTCACACTCTCTCTTTCTCTACCTCCCTCCCTCCCAGACTAACACAAAATAACAATGTTCCAAAATACAAAAGAGTTTTTTATGATATTTTTCTGCTTAGCAATGAAAATGTAAAACAATAAAATTAATCAAATTTAAATAAAAAATAAAATATATAAATGTTACAAAGGTCAAAAGTTGGTGTTTCTATTTTTTGGTGGAAATATATTTCTGGGTTGATCATCTTGAACTTCTTTAAAACAATGGTGTTATTTTTTTATCCATAATAATTCCATGATAATTTTTAACTAATTTTAACAGCATGCATTTTATTAATTGATTTCTATATATTAATACCAAAATATATACCTACCTTTCTACATAAGTTGTAAGTTGTGCAGTATGATAAAAAAGAGAAAATATTAAATAAAACCTCACCCATCAAATGGGTAAAGGAGTAATTTAAATCAAGACAAATTTGTCTATTGCTTCCTTTTATCGCCATCTTTTCCCTTTATTCTTTTATTGGCATTTATTTTCCTTTTCTCAAGCTTTCTTAATTTAATTTTAAAAAAAAAGCAGGAATAGAAAATTAAAGGTGGGTATCCATTAAAAATAATGTTTATAAGAAATAATGTTAGTTAAATAACCATTTCAAAAATTGTTTCTCCATTACAACTTTCCCACATTTTCCATTTCTCATGTCATGCTGATATTATATATATATATATATATATATATATATATATATATATATAAAATGGAATCAAAAATATTATATATATATGAATATGACTTGGAATCAAATATTGGTTAAGCGAGCTTTATGTGCATTTAACTTGTTAAACAGTGTTAGTATAACGAGTTCAGAATGCCATAATATATACTAATGCTGCTTAACACATAAAAGAAGAAGCCTGCTTAACCAATGAAAATCAAATAACAAAAGATAGAAATACCAGAATTTTTTTCTTTCTCCTTATCTCATTCTCTGATGAAGCTTTAATAAAGGTGAAATATGTTAGGTTTATAAATGTTTCCTATTTCTTCTTTATCCTATCACGTGTGCATGTGTATGTATATATATATATATATATATATATATACATATATGGGTGTTAGTAGGAAGTAGAATGATAACGGAACAAAAGTGGAAATAATGATACAAACTAAAAAAAGCTATGAAACCCTGTGTTTCACCTCTTTATTGTAGGCATCTTCAGGCTGAAATGAGAAACAAACCTGTCTATGAGAAAAGTGTGTTAGAATATGGAGAAGAGATAATCAAGATGTATATGAGATGCTGCAGGTAGAAGGCATTTTTTTCTTCTTTTATATGTTAACTGCTTCTTGTATTGAATTTGAAATGTAGCCTCACTCTGAGGAGATGTCTGTTCTTCCCTCTTTAAAGTTCATATACCGCATTGTGCTACTGATGTTTTTGCAATGATCAGTGATACTATAGATGAGTATGTATTGTATGCATTATGGTGAATTACTAGTGCATTCTGTACAATGCAAGACTTTAAATGCACTAGTAATTAAACAGGATACACAATGTCAACTTAAAAAATGCCAGTTTGATTAAAAGTTAAATAATTTACTAAGAAGAAAATCTATTTTTTTAAAATCATTTCACCTCAAGCAAGGCAATAATGCCACTAAGATGCAAAAAGCTATTGGAAATGAACGAGAATGAGAAGACTTTAGAAGGAACCATAAACTCAATACTAAACATGGAACAAGGGATAAGCATCTACTCTTCTTCAAAAGACTAGGGAGGAGTGTGAACCGGACGATTGGTTAACCTATGAAAGTGCACTGATCTCACAGTTCTCTATGGTCAACATCAGTTTGAGGCTCATAGATCATCAGTTATGTCACATAATCCTATGATTTTTTGATGGATTCTATTTGTTTGTTTAGCAGCATATTTCCAAAATTGAATTTTCTTGGCAGCATTAGTAATTTCATTTACAAAAATGTATTGCTAGTAATATTTTTTTTTTACTATGAAAATGTATTGGTGCTATTTTTACTATAAAAATATATTTTTATACTTTCATAGTGTTTTGACCCAAGTTTGGACGTTAACTATTTGCCCATAGCTCGGACCCTAACAGATGCTACCCAGGAACAGTAACAATTAAAAGTTGGTTCCACATTCCTCAAAATCTCCCAATCAGAGGCCTTACTGCCGGATGTAGTTCATCATCAGATGGATATTATTCTAGTTTCTAGCTGGATTATTTTTATCTTATTAATCTAAACAAATTTTAATATTAATCTTGATCATTGCTTTTTTTTTTTTCTGATTGACCCAATTTATTCAATATAGAACAGATTTATTTTGTTTTATGACGGGGTTGAAAAGTTCTCAGTCAGAGTAACAATCTACTCCCTAGTCCTAGCACCACCACCATGAAAAATATTTGCTGATTGGTTATCTGGTTGGGCTTTGGCAAGTGGGTTAGGCTACAAACAATTCACAACCTCCTCATAAAATAATAATCAAGTGTACATAAAATATTTTTATTCCATTTTCATTTACTTTATATACAAATATATATTACAATCTTATTTATTAATCAAATTGCAGAGGTTTTTACACGTTTTCTATTTTCTTTAAAGGATTATCAATGCAGCAAAGGGATTTTTAAAAATATTATTACATAATTGAGGAACAGATCTTTTCTTATATTCATAGAACTAATATCAAGAATAACAAATCATTATTGGAAGAATCTGTCTTTATGAATATTATATGGCCATTCTACATTATTCTAATTGTATATGGGTGAGTGGTTAAGTAGTTAAAATATTATCATTCCAATCATGAGACCTGGGTTTGAATCTGACCATGGTCAATTTGTGAAGTCATTTGACTTCTTAAGAATAGCATTCTTGAAAACCACATCATAGGTTGAGATAAGCCTTGTGAGTAAAATTGGGTAGATGAAACTACCTAGAAACCATTGATGGTTGTACTAGTATGAAGTCACAAGTTATCATGACTGAGGGGGTTAAGTATACTGGCTTTGTTCAGCTACTAATCATACTACATTGTGTGCTCTCTCCCAGAAATTGTAACTACGGTTTGTTCAGCATAGTCATAGTATAAACTACAAACTGACTCAGTGAGAGTTGAAGAAATACAAATATGCCTGAGCAGGTGTCTGCAAAAGGGATTAGGTAACCATCCTCACAAACTCCATAGTCTCCTGAGATTGGATGCCTATGTAATTCTAATTATTACTGTTTATCTTTTTGTTATCCTTTATATGTTTGAACATATTTTTCACTTAACCTAGTCAAGAATATTTACATTTAGAAACTGTTTTTAGAATTCCAAAATTGTGATGATGTCAGGATATGCTATTACAGTATTTGTGTCCATAATGAAATACATAATTAACAAATAATTATACTGTCGCATTAAAAAAAAAAAATAATTATACTGTCACAATGTCATGTCCATTAAAAAATAAATAAAAATTAATTATAGTATCAAAAATAATTATAATAAAATGATTATAATAATTATTATTATCATTAATTCACTCATTCTAAATCAATCAGAATCAACCACACTTTTCTCCTCTACCCACACAAACATGTGACATTCTCACTATCAGACAAGCAGTTCAAACAGACAGGTCTTAACATGTGCATCAATGAAAATTTAATCTCCTTTTCCTTTTTCAGGCCATAATAGTAACATTTATCTTTTAACACTCAACAAAAATTCCAGGTAATAAAACCTTAAACAATTCTTGTATTTTCTAATTAAATTATCTGGACCCTCATTACACGTATCTATAAAAAAAATACATATGAGAAAGACTCTATACACTTTATTTATTCTTTATCTTATCCTTCTGTTGGATTCCGATCCATATTTGATCTACATTTTACTCCAAACTCACAATTTTACTCAGTATTACTGTCTCTCATTTTTCCAACACCACATGACAACCAGATAATAAATAGCACTCATTTTTTTTTGTTTACACATCTTGCTGTTTCTCATTTTAACAAGTATTTTTTGCATATTTAAAAGTTAAGGGGTTTATAATTATTTACTCAGAGTTATAATTTCCCAACACAGTCTTTAGAGAATTCTATTTTTTTCATTAAGTGAATTTTGTAAAGAACACAATGAAGTGTAATCTGAAGGCACAATTTCTACTAAATAAAAAGGATTTTGGATGTGTGAAACGTTCCCAACCAAACTGAAACAAATTTTGACTGAGCCACTGGTTCAGCAAAAAATCTACATTTTTAGTTTTAACATGTTTTCTTGAAATTACACAAATCATTTTTTGCATTTTTATTTATCTTAAAATAAAAATTCTGCTAAAAATTTTGCTGTTTTTTTTTGTATCCTCAATGTTAGACTCAATAAACAAAACTACTGTATTTTCTTGTTCATAATACAACTTGAGAATAACCCAGTGTTCCTGAAGTTAAAAACTGGGTATAAATTATAACCTTGACCCCATAGTACAGACTGGGAAGGGACAACTCAACACTGCCAACTCAACACTGTCAACTCAACACTGCCAACTCAACACAGCTGACTGAGTGCAGGGACAACTCAGGACTAAGACAACTCAGCATCAGAAAAACACAATTTTTTTTATAACTGAATAAAAGTAATTTATTAAGGATTAAAACCTTAATTAGTGAATATTTTAATATTATTTTTAATAAAATAAATTGTAAAGAAATTTTTTGTTTAATAAAGCAAACTGACATATTTCAAAACTTATTTTCAAATTTTCGAGGAAAATCACTTCGTTGTAATATTAATGTTATCAAAATATGACACATCTTGTGTATTCCCATCATTAATTTTTTTAATCAATTTTGGTGAATTTCTTGTCTTTGAGACAAAAGACGTTCAATTATGCTAATTCCCAAAGAATAAATATTTCTGTCATATGAAATACCTTTTGTAAACAATTGTTATCAACACCTGACTACTTTCTATTATCTATTGGGCTAATCAAGTGTATTTGAAATCTTGCCTTTTCAAATAAGAGGCTTTTTGATGAGTAAAAATTTCTGAAAACGTCTACTTGTGTATGATACAACCTCCGTTTTAGTTTTTTGCCTTTAATTATTTTCAAAATTTCTTATAATATACAAAAGAAAATATGGTATTCAAACTTGACAAATTAAAAAGCATTCACACTAATTAGCAATCACAAAACAATCAAAGTGATTATCATTTCAACATAATGATTCTCATCCCATTAAAGTTTTTCGGTCACCCAATATTAATTATATTAATATAAATGATTCTGTTTTTCACAAGTCTTTTTTCAGTAGAATAGGAATAAGCATATTTTAGGGCAATTAACGTTCATTCATTGAAATGATGTATGACTTCAAAACCTGTGGCAATTTTATTGTCTTTTATGCATTGTTGAATGGCAAGCCTGATTCCATTGGAGAGTTATTTGCCCTGAAAAGATGTGAACCAAATTCTATTGAAATGCAATCACTAAAAGATGGTAAAAGAAATGGAAAATGAATGATGATTAGTTAGAATAATTAGGTAAAACTAAAAGACAGTTTTCTAAATCTTTATTCACAAATATAAAAGACAGATTTAACAGTTAAAAAAGAATTGATGTAAATTTGATTCAATAAGGTGTGGATGATTGCAGCAAAAGTTAAAACAAATATCAAAGACTGGTGTCAAAAAGAAAATTTGATCATAAAAAACATAATCAGGACAAGTTTAAGAAAATGGATGGTAGAACAAGTACCATAAACCAAAGAATTTTAAAGGTGGAATATATTATAAAAAGTTTAAATTACACAAAAACCAATTTCGTTTTTTTTTTTTTTTTTTGGGGTTTTTTTGCAACATATAAAATTTTTACTTCCCTACCAAATCTAAATTCTATTTGTTCAAAAAAGGAAGCTCACAGAAGGCTCCATACAAGTTTTCTCAAGGGCTTGAGACCATGTCTCTCATTGGCCAAAATATATTAAAAAATAATTTTTCATGAACTTGAAATGGATCCTTAACAATATTGGCCACCTAAAAGATATACATATGTAACAATTTTTTACACAAACCGTCTGGTCTTCTTAAAAATACACTTTGCTCAAAGGAACAGGTGTAAAAAACCCAAAATTCAACAACCTAAGTGAATAAACATTTATTATTATGCCAAAGGCTAACAGTAATAAAAAATAAATTTTTACAATATTGCCAAAATTCAATAAAGACAACTGTGGGCAGACATGATGGCCCACATTCTGAAAGGATATGACAGAGAGAGAAAGAGAGAGTGAGAGAATTTATTCAGTTTTAACAGTTAAATTTTAAATAAAAAAAATGGACATAATATACAGACATATATACAGACGGGCTGTTTCAAAAAATTTGATATTATTTTAGATGTAAATATCTGATAAATATAATCAAGGTAAATGAAATTAAAGAGGCTTATTTTTGATCAAAATGAGATTTATTCATCAAAATTAAATGAGAATTTCAAAGGTATGTGAATTTCATGAACAATTTCATAAGTTTTCAATATGTGCATCACCTGTAACATGGCACACTTGAATTTGGTAGTTCAGCTCTCCTGCCAAACACACTGCAGCATGTTTTGGGTTACAGTATCCAGTGGGGGGGAGTGATTCTCTGCTTGAGTTCCTTTTGGCTTATCTTTAAGTTTCTGTTGCATATCAACATAGAATTGCTTGCAATTTTGCTTGTTTTCTGTCATTAAGGCATGAACAAGCTGCAGCTTGTAAGGTGACATTATCGAGCTGTCATTGGAGGAATCTGGGTTTCCAGACTTGCACCTTCTTATGGACTTCCTGGGCTTTAAAAAAAAATGTTTCCAAAATCCGCTTGACCATCTCTTCTGATATTAGTGGTCACTGAGATCATTTGCGCTGCACAGACATCCTTCCTCTTTGAACTCTTTGTACCATATCCAAGTCTGCATTGCAGTTGGTGCATTTATAGTAAATTCTCTAACAAATGCACAATGCAATGTCTTGTTCAACTGTGTTTGAGAAATACTCTAGCACACAAATGCATTTTCTTTTCCAGTGAATAACATTTCTATAGCTGAGAAGAAAAAAAAGAAAACATTAAACATGAAATGTTTCTACACATGCTGTAAAAATTTGAGATTATTTGAACAAGAATTGGTCAAGTTACAGGAATGATATTAATTTTTCTGCTATGCCATGTACATTTCTAAATAGTGTGACATTCTGGTCTTCATTGTGTTGTTACTTATGATAGGGTTCTCAAGTTCAGAAGCTGTTATCACTCTTTCCAGTATTGATGGGGTTTCCTTCCTAACCTTTTATTTGAAATAGTGTGGAATGTCAAAATCTTGATTGGATTAATATATATACATGGGCACATGGACAAGTATTCAGAATGTCTGCTTTTCGATCATAAGGCCTGGTTTTGATTTGCACTATGGTCAGGAAGGTGACTTCTTGATGTTACTGGCCAGTGTAGCCGAATCTTAGCATGTAGCAACTTTGGAAAGTGTCTGAAAACTATACCAAAGTTTGTGAGTGAAATTGGGTAGAAGGTACTATATGGGAGTCATCGATAATTGAGCTAGCATGAAGTCATAAGTCATCATGACTGAGGATTCAAACATACTGGCCTTGTTCAGACTGTTGATCACACTAGATCTCCTAGAAATTGTAACTAAGATTCACTCAGCATAGTTACAATATAAACTACAGGTAGGCTTTGTGGGTATTGAACAAACAGAAATTGCCTGAGCAGGCATGTGCAATAGGGATTGGATAGCTGCCCTAGCAGACAGGCATACTCACATAAGCATCCAGCCATTACATATATATATGTATATATATATATATATATATATATATATATATATATATATATATATATAAGAAACCATGGATGGAAATTTAAATTATCTGATAAACTGATATGGTTCAGTTGTTGAACAAGTTAACAAAAATAATAAAAATGTTCTCATACTCATCCAATCAGAAGCAAATTATTTGTTGGAATATGAATTCTAAAATATACCACTTCAACCATCTTATTTCAGACTAGATCATTATTTCTGTGTTAACCTTTAGCACTTTGCATTATTAATATTACTTCCCTTTCTACTGCATTCTTTTTCAAGGCCTTTCACAATTGCAGTATCCTTATTGTTAAATTCACTCAAAGTTGTTTTCTGTTTCCATAGCAGGATATGACAACACAACTATGAAATTCAAACACACAGGGATCTGAGTCACCTTCAGTGGCAGGATAAAGATTTTGTACAACAAATGAAGTTACATACAGAATGATAAAGGTTTTAGTATAGTTGTTTCATAAAACAGTAAAATATTTCTTTTACCTCTGATTTGGTGCTGTTGTGTTATTTAATATTGATCCTTTCACTATATGTAAACACTTGCAGGAAAATTTTTTATTTTTATTTTAGTTAATATAATTTTGAACAGTCCATTCTAATTATTTCAGTACCATTTGTAAATATTGATATATGTTGGACTTTTAAAAAACAATAGCCATTTTATATCTATTATATTTGATGATCATTTTTTTCTAACATACATATATCCTTTCATAAATGTGATTGTTGTATGTGAATAGACTAAATATTTTAGAAGCCATTTACATCCAACTTAAGCAATCATCCATAAACAAAAATGACTACATTCTTGAATGCATAGAAAAAAATTATTACATGTTATTACACACGTGTATTACATGAATTTTTCAATTTAGTCTTCAAAAAATAATAATACAATCTAGTTCTTGAAGTACAATAAACTTTTTTTCTCACTCACAACCTCTGATCTTGACTCAGGCAAGTCAAAACTTGAACTACACAATAAAAATGTTGTCCAGTTATTCATACAAAAGTACTACATTTGCATTCAAGGATAATTGTATATTAGGAAAAAAGATTACTTGATATAATAGACATAAAATATAAATTGGTTTTAAACAAGAAATGTTCAAAAGAACAATTGCT
Organism: Acanthosepion pharaonis; assembly: GCA_903632075.3. Taxonomy (NCBI): domain Eukaryota; kingdom Metazoa; phylum Mollusca; class Cephalopoda; order Sepiida; family Sepiidae; genus Acanthosepion; species Acanthosepion pharaonis. The sequence goes on along the minus strand of CAHIKZ030000187.1, from coordinate 497,311 downwards.
GACCATAGATGCTGAATTTAAATATGTTGGAATCTTCACCATGAATTAGCAAAGTGGTCAATATAACTGGGTATTGAATTCAATCCTCACTTGGTACCCTTGACTCTGTGCTAAAACTAAACTATAAGTGTGTGTATTTTTGTATGTATTTGTACAAAAGCAATCGATTCGAGTGTTATATTAAAAATTAAAATAATTTCTAACAAAATTAGTCTTTCATCGCACGTTACATAGCTATCAAGAACAATACTTTGGCAGCTTTGACAATTACGAGTTTAAACAAATGAATTGAATACTTAAATTTATGTCCTTAATAGAAAGTTTTCCCAAATGTCAAATTATAAACATAAATTCACCTTAAAAAATAAAATGTATAAAAAGACACAGTGCAGAGTGTTTTTGTATGGGTGTGTGTTTGTGTATATATGTTTGTGTTTGTATGTGTTGGTGTATGTTTGTTTTATTTCCTTAATATCATTGTTGTGTTTCAGAAAGAAAATAGATTTGGTCATGCTACCAGCTTCTGGGAGATCAAAACAGGAGTCCTTCCTTGCACCTTGTCTCACCATTGACTACATATTGAGAACTTCACTTGATAATATAATCATCTAAGTTTTACTTTATCACCAATTCTCCTAAGTTGATATCCTGCAAAATAGTTGACCGATATTGACTATGCAGATGACCTAGCTATCACTGCAGACACCATTACCAAAGCCCCAGCCCTCCTACATAATCGAGAAAATGCTAAGTCGGTTTTGATGCATGGTGCCACTGCTTGGACATTCCCTAGAGTCTAAGCTTCATAGAATCTATACTTGGATACTGAACGTTATACTTAACATTTGGAGACAGCATCCAACTAAATCACAGCTCTATCGACCCATCCCTAATATTCTTATAATCTTACCTGAATGCAGAATGTGCATTATAGAACATTGCTGGTAAGTAAAACAAGAACTTGTAAGTGATCTACAGCTCTTGACAGCTAGCCATGAATAAAGACAGGTTGGTTGCCCAGCAACCACCAACATTGACTATGTTATGACACAGGATGCTACCCCAATGACCTTACAACCTTGATGCAGGACTGTGATGGCTGGTGTGAGATTTTCATGAATGTCCGAGCAAGCTCAATTGAATATGCTTCTATAAATCTTTACTCTTTATTTTTTCGTATATCCATGCTGCATATCTTCACATGAACCAAAATGAATACCAGAGAGAAGTGATTAATAACACAGAGAGATTAAATGATTTACTTTTCGAATGAGTCATAAAACTTGAAACTTCAATCTTGAATATGATTTTAAGTTCAGATAGAGAATGACTTTGTTGATCTTTAATCACAATTCATTTCAGCCATGTTTTCTGCTTGGAATGATCTCAGCCATGTTAGCTGACCCCAGTGTCACTTTAATTTTGGTTGCCTCAACTTCATTCAATCAGTTCAAGAGATCAATGTTAGAAGGCAAGAAGAAATTGTCTAAAACAAAAATGTTGAAATCTGATATTAATGTTCTGAAGAAGAGAAAAAAGTGAAATATACATTTTCATCTCACCTTCATTATTTAGCAAATGTATTTTGACTTATTGCACAGACACCGGATCAATCCATCATAAAAATTAACAATTTGAAAACTTGAGCCATGTTCTTAAATAGCCTCATCAGATTGAGATTTTTATATGGAAGTTTGAATGGTACTAAACTAATTCACAAATATCTAAACAGTTAACTGTATACAACTGCTTTCTAAGATCAATGGTTAAAAAGTTTTTGAGTATATGAAGTCTGTGGATCTCTTCTTTGAACATTGGGAACTTCTTTTTTTTTTCTTTTTTTTTTAAGCGTTTCATCCCAAGCAAGGCAGGAAGCCACTAGGATGCAAGGGGTTACAGAAGATTTGGAGCAAGATCAGATAGGAGTGATAGAGGAAAGGATGAGGAGAAGGAGAGTGGATAGATCAAGGCAACTGAAGATATCGATTGACATTACATTTGAATAGTTGGAGATTATAGCTCTCAGGGAAACTGGAATAGGGAAGGGAGTTCCACAGGTGAGAGGTGCGAGACATGAAGCTATTGGAGTAGAAGAGACGGCTACATTTAGTAGTTTCGACAGTGAAAGGGTGAGAGCAGGATGCCAGCCTCATAGGGCGTTTGAATTCATGAAGTCTGGGAACCAGCGAATGCAGCTCCTCGGAGCAATTACCATGAAAGTATTTGTAAAAAAGACAGAGAGAGGTGACGGCGCATCTGTGAGAGAGTGACTGTAGATGAGATGCCAGAACAGGGCCAATTATATTGCATATCCACCTCTGGAGTTTATCAAGAACCCCAAAGCAAACAGAAGGGGCTCCAGACCATAATATGGGAGCAATACTCCATGCAAGGGTGAATTGTTGATTTGTAGATCTGAAGGCGTGGTACAGGGAGCCAAGTTTCCTTGCGGTGGATGAAGCAATTGACTCAATGTATTTGTTCCATCTCAGGTCAGCAGTCAATGTGAGACCGAGCAGCTGCAGAGAGGTGCTCTCGAGAAGTTGAGCATCACACATTCTAATGGAGGGCAGGGAAGGACCTCTGTAGTGATTAATAGAGAGCAGTTTTGTTTTTGAGGCATTAAAGTTGACCAGCCAATTCCTGCCCCAGTTCACAACTGTTTGGAGGTCCTTTTCAAGACGCATGGCCAGGTTAGTTTTGTCAGCGACACTAGATTTGTTTTTGAGGCAGGAGTAAATTGTGGTGTCATCCGCGTAGATGCCAACTTGGGAATTTATGGTGTCAGGAAGGTCATTTATGTAGATAAGGAATAGGGTGGGGCCTAGGATGGAGCCTTGAGGAACACCTGCATTCTGGGGTAAGAACTGGAGGAGAATCCGTTGAGAACAACCTTCAGTTCATGGTTTGATAGGAATGATTGTATTAGGTCAAACAATCAACCTGTAATACCATAACCCTGGAGCTTGCGAAGAAGGCCCGCATGCCAAACCTTATCAAATGCTTTGGAGATGTCTAGGGCCACGGCACGAGCTTCCCCGTTATTTTGAAGAGCTTGGTAGACAGTTTCAGTGATGGCCGTAAGCACATCAGCTGTAGATCGGGCAAAGTGGAAGCCATATTGCTTGTCTGAGAGCAGATCATGAGATGTAAAGTGGTTAACCATTTCGGTATTAATTAGGGCTTTGAAGACTTTGCCAAAGAGGGGTAGGAGACTGATAGGACGGTAGTTAGAAGGGTTAGAGGGGTCGCCAGAGTTCTTGAAGACAGGAACAATCGAAGAGGACTTCCAACAGTCAGGAAAACAAGATTCCTTGAGGCAGTAGTTATACAGTTTAGAGAGGGCGGGCACCAGTTCAGGCGCATATTTCTTCAAGACAATGGCTGGTATCCCATCTAAATTGGAGATAATGCCCAATACCAAAGGCGGAGTTATGTGTAATTCGCTCAATAGGGCCTCAGTTCTAAGAGGGAAGTCAGGTATAGGTACACCATAAGAGTCGAGCATTGAGTTCAATAAAAATTTCCGAGCAAAGCATTCAGCCTTGTCGGTAGAGGAGGTCAGGACTTCAAACTGGTTGAACAAAGGAGGTATAGAGGGTTTGCAATTGTTCAATACACTCTTGCAGAGATGCCAATAATCTTTGGAGCCAAATTTGCGAGAGGCAATACGCTCCTTCATCCAAGCAGCAAATAGTGACTTAGCATCACTGAGGACACGCTTACACTCGTTATGGGTGAAGGCAAAGAGACGTCTATTGCAGTCCGACATGTCGCTACGAAATAGGTGAAAGAAGTGGTTCCTTTGGGCAATGGCAGCTGAGCAAGCAGCGGAGAACCAAGGGAGGAGCGTGACTTGACCCTATATTTCCTTGAGGGGATGAAAGCGTCGATTCCAGCTTTAAACCAGGATGAGACCTCAGAAGCACATTCTTGGACAGGGAGCGTAAAGACAACATCCCAGGGGACATCGCGGAGGAAATCACGGAACGAGTCCCAGTCAGCTCATTGATAGTAGAACGAAGTTCTAGTGGTAGGAGGTTCTTTGCAGGGGGTGGTGTTGAAGGAGATGTTAACAGATACTACAGCATGATCTGAGTTACCAAGAGGGCAGAGTTGCGTGGTGCTACAAGACTTGAGGATGGAGGTAAAACACAGATCGAGAAGAGAGGTCTTACCTTCCCGGTTGAAGGCAAACTGAGTGGGGAAGTTAACTATCTGCATGAGGGATTGAGAAACTGAAAAATTAAGTGTTTGGATGCCTGCGTGGTCAGTAGTAGCATCCTTAAGCCACTTGGTATGATGGGCATTAAAGTTGCCAAACATAAATATATGAGCAAATGGGTGGAGGGAGGGAGCCTTGTCTATGCTGTCCGAAATGCTATCGAGTATCCCACAGTCAACTGTTGATTAGAGTGGCCGCTCAAGATGCTACGCAAGAGTTAGGGCTCTAACTACCAGTCGGAAACAGCAACCAGAGAACTGTCAACCGTGTACCCTCAGAATGAAGAGGTGATGCCACAGACTGCACACATCATGGGAGAAACAGAGCTGCACTAGTACAGAGTCCAGGGAGAGAGAGAGAGTACTGGGAACCCCTTCCTAAACAAGAAACAAGGCGTAAGCCTCTACTCATGTCCAAGAGAAGGGGGAGGAGTGTTGACTGAGTGGTAGGAAAGCCTACCTAAAATCACTAAGTAACAGAAGCCACATCACTTGAGGACTTTCAACATCAGCAACAGCTAAAATGGGTAGCATATGTAATTTGAAGTGAAAATAATAACATAGTCAAGATACTGACATTCCACACTAGTTTGAATTAAAGATTAGGAAGGAAACTCACATTAATGCTAGAAAGAGCGATAATAGCTACTGAACTTGAGAAACCCTATTTTCCTGAAAAATTATTTTAAGAGAAAGATTTTATAATTTCAACCAACAGGTTGGTCAGTCAATGAATGTTTCCTTATTAGGAAATGGTCAATATTAACATTACATTTGGTTTGAATTTGACATTATGAAATTATATCTATATAGCTGAATCTATATAATACTATTTCAGTTTGAAATTGTGTTACATAAGATATCAAAATGGCATTTTGTAGTTAGATATCTGTTAGGGCAATACTGTTAAAGTACTCTAATGATGAATAAAGCAATTTAAAGACCAATTTGCAAAATGAATAATACATGTGGCATTTTCACTTGTACTCACTCAATAATAATGATCCTATTTTTGTATGTTTGTGTTTCTGCTACAAAAGCTGAAGAGAAAATCATATCAACATTGAAAAAGGAAAAATATTAAAAAAATCTGCTGTATGAAATAAAGACACCCACAATATCACGATGAGTTTATTTTGTAAAAATAAATATCTTTGCATATATATATATATATATATAATATTCTTTACAAAATAAGTGTATCATTATTTTACAGGTTTAAAGTTATTAAATTTTCTTTTCCCCTTCCATAGTATATATTGTATACTTTATTGCAAAAAACAATTTTTCTAAGTTGTAAGCTTGTATGTTGATAATCATTTAGTATGAGACTGATGCTGATTATGGATTAGTAGAAATACAAGTAAAGCTAACTTAAATTTTAAATGCAGTTGGAATTTGGTTAATTACAAAGTAGTAGATATTTGGAACTGAATAATTAAAAAATAACATCCAACATCTAAAAAAAAATAGATAAACTTACTTTTTGATTGTTGTGTGGCATTTTTGGGGCAATTTCAGTTAGAAGATATCTTTTTTGTTTCTCTACATTTTTATTAATTATTAATAAAGCAAAACTGAATCCAAATTTATATAAAGCTTAAAATTTACTTTAATTATTTCAAACTATTGTTCTTAATTTGGTTGTTATAGATATTATTAAAGAGAATGTTTCAGCCAAGTACTCCCTGGTCATCATCATCTGTTCATTGTTTTTGGATGATATGGAATATCTATTGATTATTGATATCTATTGATTATTGATTATTGATATTTATTGATTATTGATATCTATTCATTATTGTGATATTTTGTTCATGTATAATGCTGGTTATTGTTTGTTCCTGCTGAATCAGTGTTTGAGTATCTGATCCAGGGATTGAACTCATGACTGAATTTGAGTGTTAACACCATTCTTAGTTTGTGAAGTTTTTGCCTTATTATTGTTGTTTTGCCTTATATTGTCTTGCATATATTGTTTGCTTAGTATTATTTTTGTCCTGTTTCTTTTCTTTCTTTTTTATTGTTTATTGGAAACTTTGTCAATTTTGTTTGTTGGCTATTTCTGCCAATTACTTTTAACCATGACCAATTACTCCACAATTGATCATGAGTTCAATCAGATATTTTTGCAGATATGTATTATTCTCATCTGTGCATTATGCTGATCTCCTGCATTTGTATGATTTGTCTATAAATTTTGGGGAGGCAGATGTTTTTGCAGTCATTCCTACTTGGATTGAAACCAATACCAATAGACCAAAACAATACACATCTAACCAATTCTTATATCCACTATACCTCCATACCAAAAGACATGAATTGTGTATTTTTGGAGCCTTTGCATTCAATGTCAGTTTTAAACATTTGGTATTCATGGCAGGTTTATACTGTTTTTTAAATTAAAGTATATTGACAATTAAATGCATAAAAAATTTAACTATTTGATATTTTATATAATTCTAAAGGTTTTATATTCTGTAGAAAATATCAATGTTCACCTTTATTTGTTGCAACTACAATACAAATAGATTCAATGTAAAAACTGCACTTATTTTGCAATGTCCGACAAACAAAGACAAAGGAAACATCAAACTGTATTTATCAGATGTGTGGATAGCATAAAAGTTACTCAGAAAGAAAAATCAGCAAGCCAAGTTCAAAGTCTGACCATGATTGTGATGTTCCTTTTCACACTAATACCCAAGAGAAAGGCATGAATCCATCTCTTCCCCCCAGCCATGGCTTAAATAACAAGGTTAACTGAACTCTCTTGTCTAGAAAAATGAATAATCTGAATTCAAAGACTGGGCTTCATCAACCTATCTTACTCAAGATGCACCACGGCTGATATGAGTTCAATACATGTGATGCCCCTACAAATCTAATGGATTTTTTACAATAATGTTTACCCTGTACAAGGCCCAAGAGTCACTCGAGGTAGAGGGTAACAAAGAGGTATAGTTTATGCAGATATATGGGGAAGATAACAGTTAACCATACACTTTAACAGGTTCAGATTGTAGGTTTTTGGGGTTTGATTCTACAAAGTATGTTTCATAGAAAGAAGTTGTTCAAATGGAAATCACATTACATGAAGGGAATGACTGTTGTTTGCTACAATGTGTGTGGCATGATGAGTTTTAGCTGTGAAGGTTAGAACTGGTGGAACTAAGGAATGTAGTTTGAATAATTTTCATGGAAATAGGGGTAGAGTAGCAAGGGACTTGAAATGTTTCTTCTGTGAGAAAGGGTTGAAAAGGTTAGAAAATAATTCATCACCCACAAGACCTTCAAGACTGTTAAAACTGGGCAGCACTTGCCCATATATGGCAGTAGTAATAAATTTTCAGCCTCTAATTTGGCTCTTGTAATGAGGAGGAATCAGTTAATTACTGGAACAGTACAGGGAACTGTGACCATTTTCCCTGAATCTTTAACAATGAATCATATGTACAAGTTCTTCCAATAGGTGCTCAAGGCACAGGGCCTCCAACATTGCAATAGAGGAAAATTCAGGGTTCACTCAGTGATTATAGAAAATCACTAGATTTGGTTTTCATGCCATTGAATGTGACCAGCCAGTTTTTCTCCCACTGAGTTGTTTGAACCAGGTCAGTGGATTACAGGATTTATGACATGACAGGCAGCAAACTGAAGACAACAGTCTTATTTTTAAAAACAATTTTCCACATTTTATCTGTGGATTCTTAGCAACAAAATCCTCATGTTTCTTTAAGATAATAATTCAGCCACCAATTTAAAAGATCCATGTTACAAAAGAATAGGAAATTCTCAGAAATAAAAATATTGAAAAAGTAATGTTTAAAAAAAAAGATGAATTTAATTTTATTAATGTAACCATGTCCTCATTTGTGTATGAAAACACCTTTTAGAAGACTTGTGGTATTTAAATAAATTAATTAAAGCAGATGAAAAAAAAATCTTGAAGAAGCATTAGATTAAGGAGAAATTGATGAGGGAAAGAACTAATTCAAAATCTTAAGAGAACAGAGGAAATAGCACCAATAAGAAATGAATGTTAGTTTAACTTAGCAGGAATGAGAAAATTTATTTAAAATAAAATTCATCTTTTGAATACTGCTGCCCCTGCTATTTACCTTGAGCTCCTTGATAAAATCCAAAGATGAATCAGCAATATTATTGGGCCTGATTTGGCAGCTCAGCTTCAGTCACTTTCCCACTGCCATAAGGTTGCCTCTCTGTGCCTTTTCTATAAATACTTTCATGGTAATTGTTCAGATGATCTCTTCACTCTGGTACCTGCAATTTTTTAATTTAAGGACAGTACTAGACTGGCATCAATATCTCATCAGTTTACAGTTGAGCTAGTGAAATGTAACTGTAAATTTTATGCTAATAGTTTCTTTTCTCACACTTCTCACTTGTGAAACTCCCTTCAAGCTCCATGCTTTCCAGCCAACTTTAATCTGCAAAAATTTAAATGCAGTGTCAATCACTATCTACTATCCTCTTGATTACTCTTTCTTTTTCCTGCTCATTAATAAGGTTTATGTTCTTAATTCTTCCGAACACTCTTTAATGGCTTTACTGGGGTGACACTGATTAAAAATTAAAAAAAAACCTATGCAGCTAAGGAAAGGATCATCGAATGATCCCTGCTAGGTTGACTTCTCTCCAAGTTAATATTAGTAATAGTTTCTTAAATAAAATGTAATTTGGTAAGCTTAAATGAAGTTGTTTGTGTTTCATACTATTTAACTAATTCTACACTGAATTATAAGAAGAGTAAAATTCTGTGCCTTAGGCCACTTGTCAATATAAGGGTCACCTTCGAAATTTGAGATTAATTGCAAAATTTAGACCTCTATCACTGTAACAATAAAGGCAAATTGTCTATTTAAGAAACACACATGGAGTAATAAAATTGAAAGTTAGCCAACTACTGTGTAGATCTATAAATCCCTCCTATAAACTCTGAATGAACAAATACACAAACACAGTTACAACACTGCAGTATTGTATCTGTATAGAAAATAAACGTACATGCCTCAACATACTTGTCTGTTCTTGCCATCTACCTGTTTTCTTATAATAAAAAAAGTTGTTGAATGCTAAACAATATTGATTTTAAACATAAATCAAAGATATTCCATTTCAGTCAACAAAAATTGGAGGTCAAGGAATCTTTTATGTCACACCATATTTCCATGGACACAACAAACTGATGATCTAACAATCTGAGACCAGAAAAAATCACTAGTATTGATTAATTGTCTGAGGCTCAATAGCTACGGTCCCAAAAAAGGTGATATTAATATGATATTTTTTAGATGTTAAGTACTTCCATATCACTTTATTGCATCTTGTAACCTAGTATAAATTCTCACAAAATACTAATTTACTTTTAATTTACAAAATAGTAGTACTTCATTCAGTTATGTGCCATGCATGATACACGTTCTTTTGATACATGACTGACGAGGCAGATTTTTTCCCGCAATAGGTTGCCATTTCTTTCTGCGGGAGACCAGTTGCCATCCAAGTCTATAGAACCCAGTCTGTCCTGCTGTTTACCCATAGCTGGGATGGGGGAGAAGAGGATTCATATCTTTTCCAACGGTATTAGCATGTAAGTGAATGTAATAGATTCGACTGGAATTCAAACTCATCACTCCGATTCCTCAATCCAAGCTACTATCCATTACTCCACCAAACCTTCTAAATTTATCAATCAGATCCTTACATTTCTTTGAAATTTAACAGAGATATTGATTTGCATCTTTTATTTTAGACTTTTAAAGAAGATTTGGTTTGTATGAGATAACAATATATAAATTTCTAAATATAAAGAATAATATTGAGGGAAAATGCATGACAAAGTAGAAAAGTTTTCATGTGATGCATTTCATCTTTTAGGATTTTATTAGACCAAATTTGTTATGTTGCTGCAACTACACATGTGCAAAAACATGAGGGATGCTGGGAATTTTAAATTTAATTTTTTATATCTCAACATAAAATTTCTTACTCTAAAACAATAAAAAAAACTTAGTTAAAACTAAACAAAAAAACAAAAACAGACTAAAACTTGAAGGAGGAATTTACTTGATTATCTGTAATAATTGTCACAAAAATATATTGGAGAGACCACAAGAAATATACATAAAAGATTATATGAACACAAAAGGGGCATTTTACAAAATGATGCATCAAATGCATTGGTTGCCCACCATAATGAGACTGACTACAATTTTGATATGAAATATGCTACCCTGATCAAAGAAAATTCACTAAAATAAAAATGCTTAAAGAGTGTTTTGATCACAAGGTCATCCCCAGTAAATGTGTGCCCAGGTTCTAACAACATTTCACCATTCCTGGCAGATTTTCTATTATCACAGTGTGGAATACCTACTAACAAAATGATGGAAACAAAAAGAACAAGGAAAAGAATCTAAATGAAATCAGCTAGATTATAAAAAAAAATATTTAATTCAAAATTCCCAGCATCCCTCGGTTGTGCACATGTGTAGTCACACCAACATAGCAAATTTAGCCCAATGAAGTTCTAAAGGATAAAATACATCACACAAAAACTTTTGAGAATGGCTTGCTAATCAAGAAGTCATTGGTTTCATTCAGACTCTGTTATATTTCAATAGAAAAAATGATGGTTGGAAACATGGCTTTTCAAGAGAAATGATTTAACCAAATTTAAAATTTTATGAAATCAGTTTATGTCAGTTATAAACAAATCTGATATAGAATATGTGTATCAATAATAATAATAATAATAGTAACAATATCATAATCATAATAATGAAAAAAATGTTACATAGTTTGATTTCTGATTAACCTTTATAATTTGAAGAGAATCCTTATAATATGACTTTGTCCAAGAATTTTATTTTATTTGCAATCTAACAAGCACAGTTCTAATCCAAATTATCCATAAAATTTTAGCTGATATAATTCAGTTTGTTCCTTCATTCCTTAGATAGTTTGCATATACATTACATATTGCCATTGCTTCAAATAAAAAATAGACCATTCCTGCTGGATTGTGAGGTTAGATCTGTAATATCTTACTTGTCTCAGCTTTTATAATGGAAGAAAATATATATAAAAGGGCTGTTTGATTTTAGGGAAAGGAAGAGTGAAGAAATAAATAGATAAATAAAAAAAGAAAGAAAGAAAGAAAGAAAAAAGAAAGAAAGAGAAGTAGATAACATTCTTGTGTATTTAATGTTTGCTTCATGTCAGTTTTGAATTTTTTTTCATTTGTACCCTCTTACTTCGTTAAATAATGACCTGTAGTCATATTTATGAATGTTATTGCAATAGTTTGTTGAAGTTGTTAAGCTCAAATATTGAACAATGAAATGGAATTTCTACAGGTATTTTATAGTTATGGAACTTGAAAGAAGTTTATTCAATAAATAACTAAGAATTAAAATTTTCAGAAAATTTCAATAGGAAAATCATGAAATTTTCATGGGTATTCCTAATTCTAATAATTATAATTGGTCAGTTCTTTATCAGAACCAGACAGTGCCTTTTCTCAGAGGTTATTACAAATTAAATATTTTCCATCAAATTTTGTATAAGTGATTTTGACAATATATAACAACAGATCTTGTTTTAATTTTTTCAATGACAAATGCTTCTATTTCTAGTTAATCTTAATATTATAATTATTATATTAAAAAATGATACATAATAATCAGTGGTAGATCACCATTTTTATAGACCTGAAGGTTGAACAGATATGGGCTCCCTTCGCAACTAGCAATAATACATTTGAGGATCCAATTGCCAAAATTATAATAATAATTGCCAAAATTATAATAATTATTATATTAAAAAATGATACATAATAATCAGTGGTAGATCACCATTTTTATAGACCTGAAGGTTGAACAGATATGGGCTCCCTTTGCAACTAGCAATAATACATTTGAGGATCCAATTGCCAAAATTATAATAATAATTGCCAAAATTATAATAATTATTATATTAAAAATGATACATAATAATCAGTGGTAGATCACCATTTTTATAGACCTGAAGGTTGAACAGATATGGGCCCTTCGCAACTAGCAATAATACATTTGAGGATCCAATTGCCAAAATTATAATAATAATTGCCAAAATTATAATAATTATTATATTAAAAAATGATACATAATAATCAGTGGTAGATCACCATTTTTATAGACCTGAAGGTTGAACAGATATGGGCTCCCTTCGCAACTAGCAATAATACATTTGAGGATCCAATTGCCAAAATTATAATAATAATTGCCAAAATTATAATAATTATTATATTAAAAAATGATACATAATAATCAGTGGTAGATCACCATTTTATAGACCTGAAGGTTGAACAGATATGGGCCCTTCGCAACTAGCAATAATACATTTGATGATCCAACTGCCAAAATTATAATAATAATTGCCAAAATTATAATAATTATTATATTAAAAAATGATACATAATAATCAGTGGTAGATCACCATTTTTATAGACCTGAAGGTTGAACAGATAATACATTTGAGGATCCAATTGCCAAAATTATAACCAAAATTATAATACATTTGAGGATCCAATTGCCAAAATTAGAATAATAATTGCCAAAATTATAATAATTATTATATTAAAAATGATATACATAATAATCAGTGGTAGATCACCATTTTATAGACCTGAAGGTTGAACAGATATGGGCTCCTTTGCAACTAGCAATAATACATTTGAGGATCCAATTGCAAAATTATAATAATAATTGCCAAAATTATAATAATTATTATATTAAAAAATGATACATAATAATCAGTGGTAGATCACCATTTTTATAGACCTGAAGGTTGAACAGATATGGGCTCCCTTCGCAACTAGCAATAATACATTTGAGGATCCAATTGCCAAAATTATAATAATAATTGCCAAAATTATAATAATTATTATATTAAAAAATGATACATAATAATCAGTGGTAGATCACCATTTTTATAGACCTGAAGGTTGAACAGATATGGGCTCCTTTGCAACTAGCAATAATACATTTGAGGATCCAATTGCCAAAATTATAATAATAATTGCCAAAATTATAATAATTATTATATTAAAAAATGATACATAATAATCAGTGGTAGATCACCATTTTTATAGACCTGAAGGTTGAACAGATATGGGCTCCCTTCGCAACTAGCAATAATACATTTGAGGATCCAATTGCCAAAATTATAATAATAATTGCCAAAATTATAATAATTATTATATTAAAAATGATACATAATAATCAGTGGTAGATCACCATTTTTATAGACCTGAAGGTTGAACAGATATGGGCCCTTCGCAACTAGCAATAATACATTTGAGGATCCAATTGCCAAAATTATAATAATAATTGCCAAAATTATAATAATTATTATATTAAAAATGATACATAATAATCAGTGGTAGATCACCATTTTTATAGACCTGAAGGTTGAACAGATATGGGCTCCCTTTGCAACTAGCAATAATACATTTGAGGATCCAATTGCCAAAATTATAATAATAATTGCCAAAATTATAATAATTATTATATTAAAAAATGATACATAATAATCAGTGGTAGATCACCATTTTTATAGACCTGAAGGTTGAACAGATATGGGCTCCCTTCGCAACTAGCAATAATACATTTGAGGATCCAATTGCCAAAATGTAGGCTATAAACAAGCTAGGGTTCAGAGGCTGCAATTTCTTTAGAAAAGTCAATTTTCATCTATTTCTTGGCTCAATTTTGATGTATAAAAATATTTGCATTAGTGAAAAGAGTTTTTTTCCAGATCTCAATTCACAAAGTATTCTACACCTTATTTTGTCCTTCTTGACTCCCTCAATTCCAGCCTTTTCAAAAATCTGAGCACTGGTCAAATGTGATTGTTTTGCTATAACTTGCTTTAACTTATGTTCATCTTGAGGAAGCAAATTCTTAAAGCCTTTTCTTTTACTTTGAGTTCTCAACTTATTTATATTTTCAGCAGCCTTCTTTATCATTTGATGATCTCTGCAAAACTCCTTTGATATCTTCTATGCTTTTTCTTTTATGGAAGAGTGAAGCGTGATTGGACTATAAAGGCCAGAGTAGTCACAGTGTGTTAGGACACCTTATACTATAAGAATAGTTGTAGCTGACTAGATGATTCACAAGTCAATATCCAATCAGTATCGACCAGATCACTGTAGAGAAGGGATATGATGTTGAAAGACCTGAAACCCCTAATGATTCTCAGTTAAAAACATCACTGATAATGTGTGCCAAGGCATCAAACAGATGTATTTCACAAAAAATAGAAACTTATACAATTTCTCCCCCTGCATTGTGTTTTGATTTTGACACAGTTTTATTAACAATGACAATGGCAGAGATATACACTCTTTGAGTGCTTTCTCATTATCAACTTCTGCTATCAGTTGACAAGTAAATTGATGTCCTGTACAAATATTTTTATGGATTTTCTTTATTTTAGAAGGCAATATTATCAAATGATCAGTTTCATGGATAAATATTTAATACCATGATATATATATATATATATATATATATATATATATAGTGCCATCCACAGACTGTTTCACTATATCACAGCTCAATAGTGTGGCTGCTTCATGTGATTGCTTCAAGCCAGGATTGAAACTCAACCAAGTTGACATTAATCAAAGACTCTCATCCCTAGGCCATCAGCGCACGCTAGGAAGAAAGGAAATTTTTAACATATTATATACAATATGTATGCATTACTAACTATAAGAGGGCTCAATTCATAGTGAAGAGCTTAGCATTAATCAGCAGCAGCAGCCAACAAATTCCCTTTCTTCCAAGAGTGCTCAACCGATGAAAGGGAACATATATAGTCATCCACAGACAGACTGTTTCGTCGTATCACAGCTCATCAGTGTGGCTAGACATGTGATTGTTTCAAGTCAGGATCAAAACCCAACCAATTTGACATCACTTGGAGACTAGATATGTTTCATAGAATAATTTAGACAAGTTTTGTCTACTTATTTTCATTTGGATCCTTTCATATTCACAGACAAGATTTTTAGTGTCATTATTAAAGGAAGAGAGAAAATTACTCTGTTGATACATATTATTTTATTCCAAGCACTTTCTAAAGAGCAAAATATCATCATCATGGTGTTGTTTATTTTGAGACAAATGTTGTAGATAAAATTGATGCGTTCATCTGAAAGTTAAAATAGATAGTTTAAAATATCAAGGTTTGTATTAACAGTTTTAATCACTTAGAAAAATCTCAACAACACCATAACATAGTTACCTCCACTGAAGCATTATTCAAGCCATC
This sequence comes from Acanthosepion pharaonis, assembly GCA_903632075.3. Lineage (NCBI taxonomy): Eukaryota > Metazoa > Mollusca > Cephalopoda > Sepiida > Sepiidae > Acanthosepion > Acanthosepion pharaonis. Next base: position 481,741 of record CAHIKZ030000187.1, on the reverse strand, counting down.
ATAGTACCCGACTCAACATTCTTCTCTTCACAAGTATAACAATTTTAACTCTCAGATAAAAAATAAGTAGACAAAAATTGTCTAAATTATTCAATGAAACATGTCTCAATGAAAACTGCTGCCAAAATATACGCAATATACTCACACACACACACACACATATATATATATATATATATATATATATATATATATATATACTTGTTGACAACACAAATATAATAGCATTATCTATATGCAAGAAAAGGCTAAAAATAATGGAAGCCTTATTAATAAAAACTAAAAACCAACACTTAATAATATCAACTATGAACATGGACATAATATCTTAACTGTGTTTTAAAAAATGAAAACATACAAATACATACATGCAAGAAACTATTTCTATTTTAACAGTTATAATATTTCATCCATGAAATGGCTAAATGTATGGCCGAAAGCACCCAGAAAAAGAGAACATTCAGACTGTTTTTTTATAATTTATCTTCTGAAAAGAAAAAAAAAATATTAGATCACATGAGAAATTGTATAAAAACCAAATCAAAGCACCTTGTCTGTTGTATTCAATGAAATATGCATGAAAGAAGGATTGCTGCCTAAATACACAAATATATATATATATAGTTTTACAAGAATCATGGAAATCTTTCTTCACACTCTGCTATTTATGTTTAGTTGCAAAGGCTCTCTAAAGAAATGTCTGAAGAAGATTTCTTTCAAAAGTTTTTCAGAGACTGAAATTCTCAAACTGGGAACAAGTCAACTCTAAGAAGTGAAAAGAAAAAGAATAAAAACAGATTTCAAAGAAGATATTGTCTGAACTCAACAACCAATTATAATTATGGTAGATAAACAGAGTTTAATGTTTTTTATACATATGTGTGTGTGTGTGTGTGTGTGCGTGCACGTGCATGTGTGTGTGCATGTATGTATGTGTGGGAGTATTGTGTGTTTCTTGAAAACAGTCAGAAATTATTTTTGCTTATCTAAAAACAAATTGCAATATTGAAATGAAAACATTTATTTTCTGACGTTAGATATTATTTTTAACATTATTGAAAAAATATAAATTTCAATATAACAATTATTATTATTATTATTATTATTATTATTGAGTAATTCTGAAATGATAAATTTTAAAACATGAAGGTTAATTAATTATGACTTTGTATGCTTGACTTGTCAGTTTTATTAATTACTAGCAGTAGAGCCCGGCGTTGCCCGGGGATGTAACAGTAAGAGATAGATCAAGTATCGACCATCATAAAGACTGAAAAATAAAATTGACAAAGATTATTGTTTAAGGTTGATGGACACGCATGTCTTAATTAGTTTTTTTTTTTTTTTACGAATTGGTCAAACCCAAATTCAAACAAAAACATTGTTTACAATTGTTATGAGTCTATCGATTGGTGAATAGAATTTTATTATAAACAATTGTCTTGTAAATGGAATTTTTAAAGCATTCTGAATGTAAATAAAGAAAAAAGTGTGCAAGACAATAAGAAATACTACCTGCCAAAAAAAAAAGTGGATGTTTGTTTTATCGGCTGAAAAATGTAAGAAATCCGATCCCATATATAAAGGAACACACACACACACACACACACACACACACACACACACAAAAAACAACCTGGGTTTTTTAATCTAAGTCACTCCACAGAATCGCTAAAACATAGAGCATAGTCTGATGAAAAAGACACCAAAGTTTATGAAAACAAAATTTTATCGTCAAAATGCTTATTTTTTTTTGAAGAGGATAGACTAAATTTTTTTTAATTATTTTTAAAAATTTTTCCATCTTTTTAGAATATTCTAAATTTTGATTTAAAAAACCTTGTTTTCTCTTTGTCGCAACAAGGGGTAGTAAATAACATAGATAATTTTTAGTGCATTTTTTTGTATTTACACACATTAATTTGGAAAATCTTGCAAAAATAAAAATAATTGTCAGATGTTAATGAAACTTTCAGAAACTATTCACAGATGATCGAAATTATTATAAATATTTTTTTTTTAAAGTAATGGCAGAAATATTTTTTTTATATTTATTAACACCCCATAACTAATTTTAGGAAAAACTCTAGAAATTCGAGACCATCGGTTTTAGTGATTACAATAGTTAAAAGCACAAGGCTTTGAAGAATGCAAATCATGTTTTTTTTTTGTTTTTTGTTTTTTTGGCCAACGTACCTGAAAATCAGCTGTGAATTGTAACATACAAAACTCAATAAAACAAATATATTATTTAGTTTCAAATGCTTTTATTTGTTTTAATTTGTTTTTATGAAGATGGACAATATTTTCTGAAAGCAAAAAATTTTTCAATGAAAATTGAATTTTTAATACAATTATTTCTTATTTCTTTAATTTTAAAAAGATTTTTAAAAATGTTTAAATTGAATTTTAAAAAATATTTTAACATTAGTTAAAAGCAACATCAACCTTTCAAAATGTTCGTGTGAGATTGTCATTGTCTAGTGCTTTGAAAATTGTATAATTTGGACCAATCAGATTAGCCATGGTAATTAAGAAATGTAATTTTTGTGCTTATAGTCGGACAGTAATTATCAAGTACGGAGGACCAACCAGAATACAATTTAGTTGCATTATTTGAGTTCTGCATTGTTCTCCGCTGTTAAGCCCTTTACTTTTGCGAAACACGTATGGAGAAGTTAATTTGAGTTTTCAATTTCAACTGAGAAGGGTACCTACAAGTAACAGTATCATCTTATGAAATTTAACTACTGCTAAACTTTAATTTATATGATCTTATTTTTATATTAATCTCAGTTATGACATTTTTCCATGAATGAAATATCAAAATTAATAATAAAATGAATGGAAATACAAATAACACAGTAAAATGTAATAAATGTACATAAAATTATAGTATTTTATGTACACTTTTGATAAAATTTCATAAGAAAGGTACCTAAATTAATTAGATACCTTTTTTCTTATGAAATTTAATCTCACTATTAACAGTCTTATTTTTTAATTTCTTTATATTTTCCATAAAGCATCGTAAACGTAAAAATGAAAGCTAAGTACAAAAAAAAAAAAAAAAAAAAAAAAAAAATTAGAGCGCTGAAAGTTTTCCTTAAAAGTAACGAGGTAAATAATGTGTTCACTTAAATAATTTCACTTCCTTCCATCCGTAGAAAGAATTCTCCTCCCGTAAGTTATCTAAACGTCATGAATGTGCCTTTCATCAATCGACAAGCGACGCAAAAAGGTTATGACCTGCTTTGTTTTTATTTTCAAATTACATTTTTTTCGGCGCAGAAGCTAAGTTAAGCTTGGTTCAAAAATATTTTAAATAAACAGTATAATATCTGTTTTTATTAAAATCAGTTTTGAAAAATGATAATTGACTTTTTAAAAGAATATCAAAGTAAGATTTTAATCTTTTTTTATCAAATCGAAAAAATGATTGAAAATGATTATCTGCCCTTTTTTGACCAAAAAAAAACAATATTTTTTAACGAAAATTTCAGACGTGCTAGGAACGATTAAAAAATGTAAAAAAATACACCCAAAATACTTTGATCTTTCCTCTTTAATAATAATATGAACATTAGACGATAAAATTTTTGTTTTCGTCAAGTTCGGCGCCTTTTTCATCATGCTATGCTCTTTTGTTTACATTTTCGTGGGTGAGTTCTCCCCTTTCATTCTCACGATGTGTCTTAATCATGTTTTCAAATTGATTTTATTAAAAAACAACTGTATTTTTCCCATTTTCGGCCCCGTTAGAACCACCACAAGGTAATTTTATGTAGTCCTGTGAAGTTTTGTTGAAATCGGCTAAAAAATGTAGGAAATTCGATCCAACATATAAATGTTACAGACACACACACACACACACACAACCTGCGTTTTATAATAAGTAAGATAATATTGTATGCCCAACTGTGGCTGTGTGTTTGTAGTATAGTGTTTATCAGATGGAAAAGTGGGATTTGAGTGTCAAGTTCAAATTCCAACTGAAGCCATTGAATTTTCTCTTGCACAAATATACTTGGAAGGTTATGAATATATCTTTACTCTACAGTTAGAGCTGGGTGTGAGATAGCAGAACAGATTGGGCACATTAGCTTTGTTTGGCAACCAGTCTAAGAGAAGGACAACTCTAAATTCAAATCCAGTTGGGTTTGGGACTAGCAACTCATAAAAACCTACTTTCATTTATTTTTTACTAATGGTTCACCTAATACAAGGCCCAAGAGCCACTCACTGTAGAGGTTTACTGAATGATGTTGCTGTATGAACATAAGAAGAGGAGAAGAGATGCAGATTATGAGGACATTTAAGAAAGATAATGGTTTACCATAGACTTGAAGTGGTTAAGATTGTAGAGATTGGTGAAGCATCCCCTTGGAATTCTGTTGCACAAACTAGCAGCTCTTAGGAAGAAACTCTCCAAATGGAACTTTTGCCTTACTACCAGAATATGAAAGAAATCTTAATAATTCATCCCAGTGTATGAGGCATGGCGGGTCTTAGCTGTGAAGGTCTGAACTTGTGGAATTAATGAATGTTGCTCATCAGAACATTTGCCATGGAAATAGTGATAAACTCATGAGAAGCTTGTGACATTGCATCTGTAGGAGATGGGTTGTAGGGTGGAAAATAAATTATCACCAACAAGACTTCCATAAATGCTTTTGAACTCTATCAAGGCTGGAAAGTGAAGACTAGACAGCTCCAATCCAGATATGACATCAGTACCCTATTTTTGGTCTGATCTAATTCTTGTACAGAAATGGTATAGCAGATGGAGTCAAGTAGTTTCTGAAATGATACAAGGAACCAACCATTTTTCCAGCATCTTTAACAAGGGATCATATAAATGTGTTCCACTTGAGATTTGGAGTGAGCTTAAGTTTGAGTTGTTGTTCAAAGCAAGAAGCCTCCTTGAAAATGCAATGATTCATCATGACTAGTGAAAATTCAGGATCAGCTCAGTGATGGTGAAACATTACTAATTTGTTTTTGGAGGTGCTGAATGTTGCAAACCATTTTTTTCCTATTGTGCTGTTAGAGCTAGATCAGAAGATAGATCAGCTACCAGGTTTCTTTTTTTACTTAATCACTTCACTCCAAGCAAGGCAATAAAGCCACTAATAAGCAAAGTGGGTATTGAGTGTGAAAGAATATGGGAAAAAGAAAACATTATTAAGGAGAGAGAACAATAAAAGAACAGGAATTAAGAAGCCAGAAGATAATTATTGATATTGCAGCATTTAAATTTTTGAAGATCAAAGTTGATTGAAAAGCAAGAAGCCAGAAGAGAGTTCCAAAAGTGAGAAGTGTGAGAGTTAGCAAAGAACTTACAGTTACATCTTGCTGCCAATTCAACTATAAATTAATGAAATCTTATTGCTAATCCAGTAGTGTGCTTAAATTCAAAAAGTATCGGTACCAAAGAGGAAAGCTCATCAGAACAATTGCCATCAAACTATTTATAGAAAAGGCACAAGGAAGCTACAAAATTAAAAATCAACAAAAAGAAAATAGAAAAAAAAAGTGACTGAACATTGCAGATCCTGCTTTGGATTTTGTTCAGAATTTCTATATACCTAACAGAAACACCAGACTAGATGTGGCAGCAATATTCAATGTAAGGATGAATGGTAGACTTATAAATGTGTAAGATAGATTCTGACATGAAAAATTTTCTAGCATGACACAGTCAACCAACATTCATAGCAGCAGACCTAGTAATTGATTCAATATAATCTTTCCTCTTCATATCAGTGGAAAATGTTAGCCTGAAAAGGCATAAAGAGTTACTATCCTTGAGGTTAGCATTAGCCATATGTTGATGGAAATGCAAAAAAAGGACTCTAAGAGAACAGTTTCATTTTGAAGGCATAAAAGTTAACAATTGTAGGTAATTTTTTTAGATCAGCTACCAATTTGACTATCAAACCAACCAGACTTACCATTAATACAGAAGCAACACATGCTTAGAATATTGCTGCCACACGTGGTCTGGTGCCCCTGAGGTCCTTGATAAAATTCAAAGAATCAGCAATATTTATTGGTCCTGATCTGACAGCTCAGCTTCAGTTCTTTCCTGCTGCCATAAAAGTTGCCTCTCTGTGCCTTTTCTATAAATATTTTCATGGTAATTGTTCAGATGAGCTCTTCGCTGTGGTACAATAACTTTTTGAATTTAAGCACAGTATTTGACTGACATAGAGATCTCATCAATTTACAGTTGAGCTTGCTAGATGTAACCATAAATTTTATGTTTCTTTTCTCACACTTCTCACTTGTGCTTTCCAGCCAACTTTAATCTGCAAAAATTTAAAGGCAATGTCAATCACTATCTACTGTCCTCCAGATTACACTTTTCTCTTTCTGCTCATTATTAATATTTCTGTTTCTAATTCCTCCACACCTTGTAACCCTCTATGCCTTTGTGGCTTTACTGCCTTGCATGGGGGTGATACCAATTAAAAAAAAATAGTCATGCCATCTGTATAGATGCCAAGTTGAGGACACGAATCACTGCAGCAATGCTTAGCATGGGAAAGCTGTGGGTCTACAGGGTTAATTACTAACTACTATGTCCAGTTGTGTGTTGAATAGCAGTGCAGACCGGGCCTTAGTTGTCAACCAGTCTCGATGGACAACTTAGAATACAAAACTATAGAGAAGACAACAAAAAAACAAAACACTCTGTTATTTTTTCCTTAACAACAATCATGACTGTGTGTATTTTCAGATATTAAAGCAAAGAAAGCTGTAGAGAGCCATTATTGTTTATATCCTGAGGGACATTAACAACAGAAGAGTGACTCTATATACTTGAGTTGTTATAAATTTTTCTTCTTTTATGTTTTATTTTTTATTTTTTATTTTCTCAAATAATTATCACAATTTTTGAATTAAGATATTATTGAAAAGAAGTTCATGTGTGTGTAACTTTTAGGATTTAGCTAAGAAACATATCTTTCAAGCATATTGATAAGAATTAGTGGCTTGAATTACTTAATAAATTAGTGCGTGTTCCTTGTTTAAACTTATCCAACTATTTAACATTCATCAAAGATTAGCATAAAACAGTCCTTGTCTAATATTTAATTTGAGATAAATACACGCATGTATATGTATGTATTTATATTTGTAAATATATATGTGCACACACACACACACACACCATCAGAATGTGGAAACCAAAAATTTAAGAAATTTAAACACCACATAAAAAACAAATGTAGAATTGACTTTAAACTTTTGGCCATGTCTTGGCAAAACTGCTGGAATCTCAAGAATAAAAGAATAAAAATAGATTTCAAACAAGATTTTGTGTGGACAATTGACCAATTATTTTTGCAATACATCTGCTGAAATTTTATAGTAACATGTTTGAAGGAAACTGTAGATGTTAGAGTAAATATTTTTTCATGTTCAAATTCTATTAATTTATAGGTAGCACAACACATGCACCACTATGTAGAGAGGGAGAACATCTATAGTAAGTCAGAGGGAGTGTAATTGGTGGCATTTCTAACATTCAGATTAATGTACACATAGAAGTAAAAGTAAAACTCAAAGTAAATGTGAAGAGAATTCTTTTTTATTTTTATGCTTTAAATGTTGTCATGACACTTTATTAAATAAAATTTAAATACTACTAAGTCAAAGTTTTCCTAAAGAGTATTAGCAGTACTATTAGTAATGACAAGGTAGGGGCACCTCAAGGTGGTGTAATGGTTTTTTGGGTTTTTTTTTAAGCATTACACCCCTTAGGCGTGAAGCCATTAGGATGTAGGGGGTTGCAGAAGATTTGGAGCAAGAGCAGATAGGAGTGATAGAAGAAAGGATGAGGAGAGGGATAGTAGAGATGTCAATTGACATTACATTTGAATAGTTGGAGATTATAGCTCTCAGGGAAACAGTAATAGGGAAGGGTGTTCCACAGACGAGAGGTGCAAGGTATGAAGCTATTGGAGTAGAAGAGAAGGCTACATTTAAAAGTTTCTACAGTGAAAGGGTGAGAGGGGGTTAGCAAGCTTGTCTTGCTAGAACAATTATGACTGAGTAGTGAGTTTGATTCTCACTGGGTGTCCCCTACTTTCAGCTACATCTAAGCTATGCTTGGAAAATCTACAATAATGACAAGGTAGTTCACAAATAATTTTAATATTACTAAAATATATTCAACTACATTTCTACATTATAGTGTATAAAAGTGGGGTGGGGGCAGCCTAGAGGCCAGATAAAAATCTGGGTAGGCCATGGCTCTTTTTGCTTCTCTACAGAATTGCTAATGAAAGCAATTATTATAATGTCAGAGCTGTAATAAAACCAATGAAAGGATTTAGTTTAGGAACTGTTTCTCTCTTCTTTTACATTCCAAAAGTATTGTCTATGAAATCAGGAATGAGTTCTCTCTTTTTTATACCACTAAATCTTTTGTCAATGGATATAAAGGCCAAGGGAAATTAAGAATCAGTTCTGTAAACTTGTATGATTTTAGCAGCATCTTGAAAACCATCACTGTATAAAAACTTTTTGTCAGAGTGAGGAGAAAAAAATCTGTTGAATCACTATTCTTGCTTTAATCAAAGAAAGTGTTGTAGAGAAATGCTGCTAAGAATGTCTGAGATAGTTTTGATTCTTGCATCTTAGCATCTTCACTAACAAAATCAGAATGCATTTGCTAAAAAGATGAGAATATAAAATTCAATGAGAAAGACAAATGGTGAACTGACAGAAGCAGCTTCTATTTATTAAGGAAAAAGATTTTTCACTGAAATTATTTAAAAATAAGTAACTAATAAATAATGCATGAGCAAGTTTCAAAATGGACTTTATTTTCATCAGATAAGTAATAAAGAAACCATTCTTTGTTCAATGTCATCCTCCATCTGTATGTAGCAAGAAAATTACTGTTAAAATTATTATAATGCCCCAAATGTGTTGAACTAATTCTTTGTTAATTTAGTTATTACTACAGAATTTTAGCCAATCCATTCTAACTTTTGCAGCTGTAGAATTTGTAAGCAAAAAGATTGGTCTTTTTCTTATAGAAATAGATGACAAAAACTGGTGGTTGATATACTAATTGGCTAAGCTCATTCTCACCTGAAGAGACGATTATATAAAGCTTTAAAGAAGGGTATAAAATGGATTAAGCAAAATAATGATTCTTTTCAAAATTATAAAATCAATCTGATGTATGAATTTCTGGAATGAGGAGTTATCATTATTTAGATGAGGCTGAAATGTTGTGATAACAACAAAAAGGTCAGGATAATAGTCTGCATGTAAGTAATGTAAATAAATACCAATTTGATGTTTATAACAATAATAAATACCAATTTGATGTTTATAACAATAATAAATACCAATTTGATGTTTATCATAACAACAATGTGTTCACAATTTCAGATTTCAAACAATTCTTGATAATTATTTATTTAATATAAAATTATTAATTTAATATTATAAAAGAATACATTTACTTAAAATGAGTATAAGTTTTTATCATCCTTTCTTTAATTGGGTATAAATTGTCACCATTCGTTTAAGTTTCCCTATGAAACTTATTAAAATATTTTTAAATAAAATGTGTTCCTCTTGTAATGTTAATATGAGTAAAGAAACTCACAACTGACCTCATGGTCATCAAACTGTTGTGACGAAGTCAGGGGTCGTGCGTTGAACAAAAACTAAGTGTTGAGAAAATAGACAAACATGAGACAAAACAAGATAGAAATATTTATTCTGTCAAGAACATTTCAAGGAATGTCCTTAAGAGTCTCTATAAATAACAAAGGAAAAGTTGAATTTATTCTGCTGGTGAATCTGCAAGTACATGAAGTGTACTGCCTATGCCAGTTGTTTCTAAACGGTGTGGCACACCTCATAAGTGCAGTGAAATGGGATAGCAGGTGAGGAAAAATGATTGAAAGAGAATCAAAGATTTAGGAACAGTATCAAAAAATTCATATACCAAAAATAAATATGATTTCAAAATTTTAAATATTATTATGGTTTACTTGTAATTACATGCATGAGCCCCAGGATAAATAGTTATAAATAATTATCGATTGATTTTATTGATATTTTTGCATTATATCAATTATTAAGAATATAGTAACTAGGGTCTGTAAATTGGAGGAGAGAGTTATTAATGATAATGTTCTGATTTCGAATTCACAGTTATCTCACTTTAATCCTCTCTCTGGACCTTCTGTGCTGTAAGGCTACTTGCACCTTTTCTCCATGACTTCCCTTCGGTGTGGTGTGAGTAAATTTTAATTCTGAAAATGCAGCCCAGAGAAAAAACATTTGCAAATGATTAGCCTACACTATGTTGCATCTATCTATCTTGCATCTATCTATATCTATGTTGCATCTAATTAATGTGTTCTTTAACGATGTCAGCATGAAGTGAAAGGAAACTAGCCTCTCAGGTCCATGACATGCAAACTCCCCATTTTTTCTTTTTACCCAAAAGCTGAAATGGTGTTATTTTACTGATAGGATTTTTCTATCTAAAATGGTGTACAGTGAATATACAAAATAAATTATTACACTGTGTGTATCCATGTAGGAAGTTCTTTTGTATTTTGACAACACATTTAAAACTGTATGAATACATATTTACATGTATTGTCATCATTTACTTATCTTTGAATAGCAAAAATATAATTCAATTTATCAGATCTTGGATATTATTTATAATAAGAATGGATAACTTTCATTCTGCAACATTCAAACTAATATCAACCATCTCACATGTTCATGTCTCAATTTTCAGTAAATAAAATCCAAGAGACTCCTTAGCTTGACTTTCCTTTATCAAAAGAACAGCAAATGTTATTATATTGTTAACATTTGTAAGGAAGGGTTTTTGTCACAATGATGACCTTCTTGTATTTCAAGCCAGGAGGTGGGTCGATGAGAAATGAAATCAGGACAATTCACTAAAACTACTGATTGTTAGATTGTCAGTGTTCAAGTGTTCTTTTTTTCCTTTAACATTTTTGATTTCATTATAAACAGGTCACTGAAGAGATAGACAATTGAAAAACATATGATATTATTATAACTATCATTTTTCATAGACATTTGGATCACCTTAATTGACACTTGTTTCCTGATCAATTGTGTTTCTTTTTCTCAATATCTTTTGTTACTCTTGTCATTGTATCTTGCTCATATTTGATCAAATATACTCCATTTACCACATTCACAAGAAGCCACTGACAACAAAACAAAAGAATGAGCTTTTGAATTTGTGCCAACATAAACTTTGCCTTTGAATTCTTAGCTTACTATTTTTTCCTCATTTCGTTTTAGTTTATGGACCAAGTAAAAATGTGCAATAAAGATTTATTTCTGTTATATCACAGGTTGGTTGGATGAACAAAAATGAATGAAAATAAAACAGACAATAAAACAACTTTTATTCATTTACTGCCTGAAAATAGCAGATAAGTTTGGATTTAAACCATGAATTTCACGTGTGTCAGCTTGTCAACATATATTCAGAGGTGCTGCACGGCCACTGTTGGACAAGGGAGGTAACTCAATTATATATTAACTTTTATTGTCTTTTATAGGAGGAGAAATTAACTTCCCTTAACTGTTTCAGTTTCAAAAAATCTCAGTTAAACTTTACAAAATATAAAAACAATTCAATAAATTCTGTAAAAAATATTTTTGATTTCTTTACCAGAAACGTTTTTAGTATTATTTATTTTCAACTATTACTTCTTTTATGCACCTAATTGTAATAAACTTAGCTTATGGACACACACTGCTTCCTGTATGATCACCGAAGTTAAGCAAAGTTGAGCCTGGTCAGTACCTAGATGTGTAACCACTTGGGAATACCAGATGTTCTAAGTTTTGATGTGCAGTTGGTGTCATGGATTGCAGCTCAGAATTGTTAATCAAAGATCAGAGTTCTAATTCCAATTGAGTTCATTATATTCACTTACACAAAAATACCTTTGGGAAAAGCATGAATCCACCTCTTCTCCCCCAGCTATGGTTTAATTAGTAAGGCTTGTGCCACTAAACAATTATCTCAAAAAAAAAAATCTTACAATCTAAAAATATTATCTAGCTTTAAATAACTTGAATAAGATTGATAAGTTGTAGAAAACAAATCAATCAATTGTAATAATCTTAAATTAGATGAAATATTTTTATTATTAATTTTTAACTAGTTTTACTTTTAACATCTGTCTATATTTCTGAGATGCAGTATTGTAACTATTTACACTAATTATATTATTCAGGAAGTTGTCTTCATATTACATTTCAGCCATTGAACGCTCCAGCCTTCTTCAAGTGATATATGTTGAAATTATGAACTGAACCCTTTATTTTGTCCACTGGAGTAGATTGTTCTAGTTCCACGTGCCATGCCTTTTCTGAATATCTTAGTTTCAGGATACATGGCCCAGTGGATAAAAGCATTGGTTGAAGTAATCCAGTGAGTCGTGAGTTCAATACCTGGCCATAGCACAGGTGAACAAAAAGTTGGAGTGTTGAGTTACTAAAGGGAAATAACTGAAACTGAGACATCCTGAAAAGGCATGGAATGTGGAACTAGAACAATCTACCCCAGTGGACAAAATAAAGGGTTTAATTCAGAAGAAGGCCAGAGCATACAACGGCCGAAATGTTGTGAATATGACAATAAAGATGAGGACAACAGTCCAAACAATGTAAATAGTTATATTTTTCATGTTATTTTTATGGCTTTTTTTATGACAAAAGTACATTTTAATTTATATCCTGAAACTGTTAAGATGGAAAGGAAAATAAAAATATGCTTCTAATCAGATTTGACATTGCATTCTCTATTTATGAGAGCCTGTCTATCGGACATTGCATTCTCTACTTTTGAGAGCCTGTCTATCTGAAAATGTGTTATTTCTGCCTGTGGGGTAGAGTGCAAACTCACATGTTCTTATTTTTTTTTAAGAATTTCACTCATGTGTTTTACAGACTGATATTTCTTCACAAGTGGACAGTCTGCTAAGAGGTGGGTGCTTTTATGAAGATGCAATGTATAAACAGTTTGCCAACCAAGGCTAGAGAGCTTTTATCTGCTCATTACTTGAGCACAAATACCAACAGCTTTTGAAGAGTTTTGTTTACCGAGTTTGGATCAACCTGTGATATGATTTCAGGCACTTCCCATTGCAGTTAACTCCCCTGATAAATTAACCATAGTGAGATTTGAACCCAGATCTCATGGTTGGAATTTCTATATGAGACAATATCTAATACATTAGCTTACAAAAGCTTGTTCCAGGGGAATAATCTCCCAAGCTTTGTAAATGCAACAAAAAGAAAAACAAGCAAAAACTTAATAAAAATAAAAAATATTTTCAATGAAAGAAAATTTTAATAGGTTTAGAAATGAGAAATTTGCACTCCTAAATATCATTTTTGAAGGGTTAATTAGATTTCACTTTAAATAAAATCATTTTATATAAAAGCAAAATTTGATTCCTGTTTTTGTTTCAAGATTAAATAATTTTTGTAAACAATTCCATGGACTATATTACCCAACCTACATTTTAAAAATCCGTGGAAACTTGTGTTATAATAATTTTAGTGACATTATATATACCATTATTTTTACAATGAAAATAAAATATTAATGCTTTATTTTCCAAATTTCTGAAAGAATAAGTTAAGCTTTAATAATAGAGATGTTTGAGGTTTTATTTTGTTTTTACATCTATTTAAATAAATATTTACACTGCTTATCATTATAGAAGGCAAAATAAAAGAAAATGAAAATTGGAACATTGTATTGTACCAGTCTTTTTTGTACTAATAATTTGTTCTGGTGCACTTTCCATTATGGTACCTAGGCTTTATGAATTTAAGTGTAGTACTATTTGTTGGAATTTTTGGGTACCCTGTAAGTACTAGTGAGCCAACCAAAATGAGCTGACTCATTTTATAATTCACCAATAGAAGAGTTAACCAATCAAAAAGCTCAAAATATTCAATCCAATGTATAGGCAGCCATTTTGCCTTTTCTCCCAAAATATCTTCACTGCCAACCTCTGATATCGAAGACTTAAAGAATTGACAGCTGCTACTTTCTTCGAATCTTCACTGCCAACCTCTGATATTGAACACATTACAGGCTTCACTGGATTCTATATTCAGAGACTACGGCAAACATGGTTAACACTATTGACACAGAAAGAGAAATCAGAAAGTTGTGTTTAAATTTTAGTTGGGTTTGTTACATTCACTTACACACAAATACCCTTGGGAAAGGTATGACTCCATCGCTTCTCCCTCCAGCTGTGAGTTCAATAACAAGATAGACTGAGTCCTATAGCATTGGTTGACAACCAGTCTACAGAAGAAGTAAACTACAGGAAAATCTTCTGTCTAGTCAGTCATGACTCAAAAGAGACATGATTACCTAAGTGTGTATCATGTATGAAACTTAACTTACTGACTGACTAGATTGGGAGTAAGGTCCCATTATTTTACAGTTGATTTGGCCAGATGTAACCGTAAGTTCTATGCTAACAGTTTCTTCTCTTGCATGTCTCATCTGTGGAACTCTTTTTCATCTTCTAACTTTCCAAGTCAAATTTGATCTTGAAAGATTTAAATGCAATATCAATTGTTATCTTGCCTTCTTAATTCCTCTTCTTTTTTTTCTCTCTCCTTAATAATGATTTTTTCTCATATTCTCTCACACTCAGTAACCTCTTGTGTCTTAGTGGATTTATTGTCTTGCTTGGGATGAAATGATTAACATAAATCATTATCTTCTGTCTTCTCAATTCCGCTTTTATTTTCCTCTGTCCTTAATTCTGATTTTTTTTTTTTCATATTCTCTCATACTCAGTAACCCCTTGTGTCTTAGTGGCTTTATTGTCATGCTTGGGGTGAAATGTTTTCTTTTAAGAAAATCAGAATTGAATTTCATAGCTTTTAACAGAGGCTTGAATATCACCTACTAGAAATACACAATTATTCAGCCACTAAGTCAGCTATAAATTTTGCTTTTATTTTATTATCAAATACATTTTTATATAATTTGCTTAAGTAAATTTGCATCTGTAAACCTAAAAGACAATTGATCATTTCCAGATAAACTGATTGACTGAACATGAATCAAAGAAACCAAAGTAATTATTCTTGCTTTAAGAAGTAAGGAATATATATAAGATTGAATTGGTACAACTATAGAAATCTATTTATATGCTTAAGTATTTTATGAGCAGATAAATAAGGTTTCCTAATTAACTTACAATTGACTGACATCAAAATATGTGGTTTTATATTAGATTTCAAATGTAATTAACAGAAACAATTTTTACACAGGAAAGATTGTAAAAAAAGAATTCAACAATTTGCAACTATTTTTGCTTTTAATCAATAGCAAACTTCTCAAGATCTCCTTTAAGTTTTCTAGAGCTCCTCTGAAGTTTTTTGAACTGTTATTAATAAGTGTTTTTTTTATGGTACTTAATTCTTTAAAAAAGTTATTTTAGATGAGCAAATTAATTTAGCCCTTTGGATTAAATTGTTTATTTTAAATATGACTGTCTTGTAGGCAAGATTCCATTGGATATAGACTGGTATTCTCTAGAATGCCTACTATGCAGATACTGTATTGGTTCTTGAAAATGACTGAAGTGGTCAAAAGTATTTGAAGAAAACAACAGAACAAACATGAACTTTGGATGGTTTATCCACAATTTCAATCCCAATATACACCTTATTTGAAAAAAGGAAAAATACAATAAAAATTAAACAGACATCGTCAGTTGTTCTATGTATATATATATATATATATATATATATATATATATATATATATGTGACACTATTTAGCTATGGTAATTGGCTAACTAATTAACCATAGAAATTAAAAACAGGAAAGGCAAGGCAAGACAGAGCTATATCAAAAGATAGACTGAGTGACATTAAAAAGAAGATTTTATTTTATTTACAAAGAATGATAGTTTTCACACGAGACAGAAAATCCGTAAGAAAAAGCGAGATATGAGATTCTGTCAAAACTGATTAATGTCATGATAAGGGAGTGACATGCCAAGAGAAACAGAATTTAGAAAAAAAAAACAAAGCCAACCACCACATGGTGGCCATAAAATATTTCGGCTTGAGACCACCGCGATACAGGCAGAGAGAATTGATATTAGTTATCTTTCAGAAATATCATTTAATTTTAATTACTGGGTCCAACGAGAGTAACCATCTGGTGTGTGTGAGAATTCTGGCATCAGGAAGAAAATCATAAAGGAAATTATTATTATTGCTTATTCAAACGGTTGACATCAGACACAGCGTCGTTGAAAATGGGCATCTTGTGATAAGAGGATTTTAAGGCATGAGAAAAATAAAGAATTTGATTCTCAGGTAAAATACGAACCTCCCAGCTAAAAGTTGACTTAGCAGAAGAAACTAGGTGTCCAGTTTTGACAGTGATTGATGAGTCAGTATAGAGACCCGACTAAGTGAATTTTGGATGTCCCCAAAAGAAAGATGTGATAAGAATTATTTGGCAATCAGGGGTTTGTAAAAAAAAAAAATTTTTTTTTGGCTGAAGGAAAAAAAAGAAAAAAAGGATTTTGTAAACAAAATTCTGGATAATAATTTTAAGACGGCCAGTCTAGCCACACCCACACTGCCGAGAGATCATTGGTCAAGTGGTAGCATGGGTAATAGGCAGAGGTGAATGTATGAGAAAGATGGAGAAGTTGTTAACACCCACTGAGGGGATTGGTATGAGATACCAATGTGAGAGAGGAAGAG
This sequence comes from Acanthosepion pharaonis, assembly GCA_903632075.3. NCBI lineage: Eukaryota > Metazoa > Mollusca > Cephalopoda > Sepiida > Sepiidae > Acanthosepion > Acanthosepion pharaonis. Next base: position 464,932 of record CAHIKZ030000187.1, on the reverse strand, counting down.
TCTAGGAGGATAACTGTCTTCCAACCTTCCCTCACGGACGAGGGAGAAATCCACGAAATGGAAAGTGATTAATCTTCCAAAAATGGGAAGTAATTAATTTTCCTGACCTAAGAACAAAGAGAATTCTTGCTGGGAATCGAGAATTATCAGGAACCCAAGCCACATCAGGCCCCACACTGGGTTTTGGTCAGTATCCATATAAACGAACATCTCGAGGCAGTTAATCAGTGAGAGTTACGCAGAAGATTCAGAGTGGATTCGCAGTTGCAATTGGAGACTGTTGCCTCACAGAAGATGACTGAGAGATTTTCATGTCCTTTTCAACTCCGACTTCCTACCAAAAGCAAGTTATATTGACGAACGACTTAAGATACGAAAACTCGCTTAAGAAATGCAAAAGTGTCACAAATCCATAGAAACGGGCTGGAAGAGAAACACACTCCTGTATATAACAGACGGATAAAGATAATTTGTTATTTCTCAACATATTTGAACCTCTTGAGTTTGTTTTATTGCTTCTTTTACTTACGCTTGTGCGATATCACCTTTACTCTGGATTCAGCTTGCACTATGGCCCGATCCCCGGTTTGATTTCATCTACCTAAGATCAAAGTCACAACATGGGTAGGTTAGACTTGAGATCAAAGTAGTTACTTTGGTAACCAGACGTTGGAAGTGAGCTGGGAACAACAAAGCTGGTATCAAACCAGGAATGACCGGGACACAGACTGGTGGCAACAACAAAGAGTCAACCCCAAAACACTGGTGGAAGAAAGAAACCTTACAGCTTCACACCACAACTGGGAGTTGACCATGGGCCGACAGTGCAGTGTCACATATTGGCATCACATATTTGTGCTGTGACCACAGGTGGGTGTCATATATATATATATATATATATATATATATATATATATATATAATTATAGTGGATATTCAAAATAATAACTTTTTTGTTTTTTTCACATTTCTATACCATTCTATTTTCAAATTTTTTTTTCTCCCTTGATTGTTTTAAATTTTCTCTTATGTCTTACAGCACGTGTGTACATGTGTATAAATATATTTGTGGCTGATTGGCTGTTCTTGGTATCTGGAAAAAACTCAAATTCCTTTGACAGAAGTCAAAAAAAAAAAAGAAAAGCAGGTAGATCATTAAGAAAATTGACCCATCACTACCACCCATACCATCACCATTCATCACAAGTCATGGAAATCAAAAAATTCACTTCAAAGTTGCCGTAATTATACCAAAGCACTAGTAAAATTAAGTCAGCCTGCTCTGTCCATAAAAATGCCCAATTTAAATATTGAAAAGAAGCAATTGAAGTCTCTTGAAAGTAACTTACAATGACTTGTGGCACCCAGCTGTTTGTAAATATTTTAATTTAATTTAATTTTTTTGTTTTGTTTTATTTTGTTTCTGATGTTTTCACTTCCCCTTCCTTCTTTGTCCTCCATTTCTTTTCTCCATTGCTATTAATTATTAAACTTCCCATTTCAACTCCTCCTCAGTGTGCTTAATGAACATCAGAACTAAGTCATAATTTAATACTTTTGTATTTTATGTGCATTTTTTTACTTTCTTTTACAGCTTAATAAGAGCAGATAGGCTCACCTAACACCCAGCTTGAACACCTTCCATGTCTATTGAACAGGAGTAGTGTTTCATCCCTTGCCCCTTGTTCCTTGTTCAGAATATGGTTTAATGGTTCTTTTTCTTTCTTCCACCAGAGCGACAAGGATTTAACTGTTTTAACTTTTTGGCAATTAGACTAACCAGTGGCTGTGACTTTTCATTGTGAGTGTGGCAGGTTGGCAGTTTGATGGCTGCTGCTTCCAACTGGTTTTGACAGTGACAGTTATGGTGGTCTTTTCTCTCTCTCTCCTTAAAACAAATCTCATAGAAAACACAACAAAAAGAAATACAACTAAACCAGTAAACAAAAAAGCACATACCCTCTCAGCATTTTTCCCTAATATTCATGGCATCCATTGCAACTTCTGCAGTGTAGAATCTTTCCTCTTGAAATGATCACCAGAGATCTTTGCCCTCTGTGAAAAAAACTTAAATTCTTCCCTTGCTACCGATGAATTTTTGGTTCCAGGTTTGCCAGAAAGATTCCAGCGTCCACATGCGTGTCCATGGTGATTACATCTGGGATAATCTTCTAGTTGCTAGGGAATTGTCTCTCGAGGCTCCAGACTACTCCTTCATGTGTTTCCATCTTTCATTATTAAACTCTGCTAGTTATCTCTTTTTCCTTTATCTCCCCCCCTTCCCAGGACTGCAATTATATTAGACGTAATCGCTGACAGTATAGAAAAGGCACTTTCTCTCCATCCACCTGCTAACATCTTTGTCTTTAGTGACTTTAATGCTCACCACAACATGTGGCTTAAACATTCTAAAGCTACTGATGTTGCCAGTGTTCAGACATTAAATTTTTCCATTGTCTAATCCCTTACTCAAATCGTGAACTTCTCTACTCGTTTCCCTAGCAAAACTGAGCAAAATGCTTCTCTATTAAATTTATTTCTTACTGCCTCTCCTCACTCTTACCGAGCTTCACAACACTGTCCTCTTGATAATTCTTACCACTCTGTGCTAGCTTTTGATATTTTGTTCCAATCATCTATTAAACCTCCATCCCCCCCCCATCCGTGAGACATCTTTCTATTAAAAGCATGCTGTTTGGGACTGTGATTTTCCTTGGACTGACATCTTTAACCTCCCAATTGAAAATTGTGTCACTGAGGTTTCTTCTTGGGTCAAAGGACGCTTTCATCCCTTTTCAGGAATACCAAGTGAAAATCTTCTCCAGAGTTCACACCTGCATGCTGTGCCACTATAGCATATGGGAATGGCTATACCATTATGACAGCTTTCATTGCAACAGGTGCCTATTCATTGCTACTTGAAATAAATGCAAGCAAGTCCATGAACAAACAAAGTCTCTGTTTGCTGAGAGAATGAGACCCCACATAGCCTATAACAACTTTAGCTCTTGTGATTAATGGCAGCTATGTAATAGGACATTAAATAAGTGTAAGGTCTATATTCCTCCCCTCTTCAATCAATTTAAGGTGTTATCATCCTCTGCTGCTAAAGCTGAATGCTTTGCCTGTAAATTCTCCACAAACTCTACTCTTGATTCATCCAGAATATCCCTGTCTAACTTCCCACTTAGAACCTTCGTCTCTGTTGAGTGATATGCATATAAATGCTTCCATGGTTTCTGCTATCATCTCAAACCTAGATCCCCACAAAACATGTGGACCTGATGGCATCCCTGTAATAATTAAAAAATGTGCTCCTGAACAGGCACCCGTTCTCTCTAAATGTATAACCAATGCCTTGCTGCCTCCTGGAAGTCATCATCTGTTGTTCATCATCTGTTCTGGTGAGCCATCTGCCCCTTCCAACTATCAGCCTATTAGACTTTTTGAGAAACTCTTAGATGCCCTAATCAATGTCATCACTCAGCATAAAGCTTTTTTGCTGACAAGAAATATGGCTTTCATTTCTTCAGGTGAATTGCAGAAAGAGCCTATCATGCTCAAGATAAAAATGGTGAAGCATTGGACATCTCCCGACACATTTTTAAACTGATCCTGTCTTTCCTATCAAATCCTGAAATGAAGGTTATCCTGAATGGTGACTCATCTAGACCCTTTCATACTAATGTGGGTGTCCCTCAGGGCTCAACCCTGTTTTTAACTTTCATTAATGACCTTCTTGATGACATCAGCTTTCAACTTGGTATCTACACTGATGACACAAACATTTACTCCTGCTTCAATAGTAAGGTTTATCAGTCCAACAATGTCAAAATGTCAGCTGAAGTCCAAAATGACATCAAGTTCATTGTTAACTGGGACAAAAGATGGCTTGTTAATTTGAATGCCTTCAAAGCTAAACTTCTCCCCATTAATCATCTGAGAGACCCCTTGCTGCCTTCAATCAGCATGGCTGATGCTATCCTTCAAGAAAGTGACTCATTGTGCCTTCTTGGGCTCATGTTCTCAACTGACATAAAATGAAAAGACTATATTGAATCTATTGTTAGGTCAGCTACTAAAAAAACTAGTTTGCTGTATCGTGCAAGACAATTTTTCTCTCCAGAATCTATTTTACATATCTATAATTCTACCATTCATCCATGATTAGAATATTACTGTCACATATGGTCTGGTGCCTCTACTATTTACATTAAGCTCTTTGATAATATCCAAAGAAGAATCTGGCAGCTCAGCATCAGTCATTCATTCCCCCCACCCCCATAAGGTTCCTTCTCTGTGCCTTTTCTATAAATACTTTCATGATCATTGTTTGGATGAGCTTTTCACTATGGTACCAAGAGTTTTTGAATTTAAGTACAGTACTAAACTGGCATCGAGATCTCCTCAATTTACAGTTGAGCTGGCTAAATGTAGCCATAAATTCTATGCTAATAGTTTCTTTTCTCACACTTCTCACTTGTGGAACTCTATTCTGGCTCCATGCTTTCCAGCCAACTTTAATCTGCAAAAATTTAAATGCAATGTCAATCACTATCTTCTGTTCTCTTAATTACTGTTTCCTCTTCCTGCTCACTGTTAATGTTTCTGTTCATAATTCTTCCATAGTCCACACCCAGTAACCCCTTGTGTCTTAGTGGCTTTACTGCCTTGCATGGGGTGATACCAATTAAAAAAAAAGATGTCAAAAACATACCAGAAATAAAATTTGAAATAAGATTACAAACTTGTAAGTGGAGTAGAAAATATAACATGAGGTATAAAAAAATTATTTTCAGTTTTAAAAAGAAAAACCTTGAGCCTATTTCCTAAAAACCGTTAAATAAAAACTTTGTAACAGGCTTTACTCAGTCAGCTCAAAAATGCCAGCTCATCTACAAAATTCTACATCAAGTGACTCCTTCTCCCCAAAGGAATAGGCCAAGTCACTTCTTTTTTATGTGCCATCTCCATTCAGAACGTAGGTGATCATGGCTCTCCACATTTTCCTGTTCTTAATAAGTTTTGTTTTTTGTTATTTTTCCTAGACCCTGTTCTGCCAAGCCCATTAAGTATGCCATGCATTGCTTTCTCTGTTCCTCTTTCCCTCTATATGTCCTATGAGTATCAGATTTTCCAAGCCCTCCTTCCTCTTTCTTTCCATTCTCTCCAAAATCTCATCTTTGCTCACATGTTTGGGCCATGGTGTCCTTAGCATTCTTCTGTAGAACCACATTTCTGTTGCTTCAAGCCTCTCTTCATCTTTAAGGAGATTGTTCAATATTCGTTGCCATACAGGAGGACAGATATCATGTAACAGTTCAGTACTCTTCTTTGTGTCCATGGAAACTTTCTTGTCTCTTAGTACTCTGCTTAACTTTTGGAATGTGTCTTTGGACATCCCAATATATTTTGGGGTTTCAGTGTTGCATTTTTCATTCTCTGTTACCTGAACCTGAAGGAAAAATATCTGGACAATGTGAAAAGAAGATATGAGGAACAAATCAGAAATGGAAAATCAAAACAGAACACACTAAAAGAAGCTTTAGTGACATCAGCAAATGGTGTCATCCCAAATAAGAATGGGCAAAGAAGAAAAAACAAATTGATCACAGATGAAATTCTTGACATGATGCAAAGAAAACAATGCCAAGACATGAAACAGAATACAGAAAACTACACAAAGAAATAAGGAACACATGTAGACAGGCTAAAGAAGAATGACTCAATGAAAAAAGTGCATACATAGAGAGAATGAGTATCACAGATAAAGGTGATATGCATAAAAATTAAGGGAACAGGACAGAATACATACTCATCAACAGACCGCATAAAATCCAAGAACGGAAAACTCATATTAGAGAAAGAAAAATTCTTCAGCACTGGAATGAATATATTGAAGATCTCTTCCATGGTGAAAGAGAACAACTAGCAATACACAGAAATACCAACGGGCCAAAAATACTAAAAACTAAGTGGAAGCTGTGCTAGCCAAATTGAACAGAAACAAAGTGGCAGGGCCAGACAAAATTGTAATAGAGATGCTGGTAGCCTTAGACAATTACAGAAATAATAAATTAAATCAACAGCAGTACGGATATACCAGAAGATCTAAGCAGATCTATTTTCATAGCACTGCCTAAGAAACCAGGTGCAAATGAATGTGAATTCCACCAAACAATCAGCCTAATGTGCCACATAACAAACTCATCATCCAAATTTTGATGAATAGAGTGTGTAACAGAACTAGAGATAGGACAAGAATGATGCAGGTTTATCAAAGACACTAGAACAAGGGATGCAATATTTATGCTCAGAATGTTATCAGAAAGATTAATACAAATGCAGAAGAATGTGTACTTGTATTTTATAGACTATGCAAAGGTGTTTGACATAGTATACCACAAAGATCTGTTAGAGTTGCTCACCAACCTTGACATATTCCAAAAAAGACATTAGAATAATGAAAAATCTCTACTGGCAGCAAACTGTCTGCATACAGATAAAAATGAGTTCAGCCAATATACAAAAATAGAAAGGGTGTATAAGAGAAGGATGTGTCTTTTCACTGGACTTATTCAACCTATACTGTGAGGCAATTCGGAAAGAACTAGAAATTCTACTAGGATTCATCATTGGTGGCCACAATCTTAGCAACATAAGATACGCAGATGACACAGTGCTGATAGCAGACATGGAAAGGAAACTACAAAAGTTCCTATAGAAGATAGTGAAGGAGAGTGTGAAGAAGGGACTTAAATTACAAGAAGACAGAATGCATGGTCATCAGCAAAAAGTTGAATCCAAAATGCAAATTACAGGTCAGGGATACTAAAATCAAGCAGATACAGAAATTTAAATATCTGGGAAAAGAGGCAAGAGATCAAATAACTCAGCAACAATTGAAACTACATTCCAGTTCTTTGGTCAGTACATTTTACTAACTGTGAATAATGACATATAGTAAAAAATATCTGAACATTTTACATATGTTTCAAATATGACTGTTTACTATAAAAAGATCCATTTGTAAAAATCTATTCATATCATTACATAGAAAAACTTTATTGTAAAAACATAAATTGTTGTTTTAAATTTTTCCACAATTAGTTTATTTATTGTAGTAATTGGGACTGAATTAATTATCAATGTTGCTATAACCTTCAAAATGATTCCTTCAGCCTAAGTTATTATTTCTTTAAAAGAAAAACATTTTAAGATCATATACATGCCAAATCCACACCTTTGTTATAATAATTCTTAGTCCCAGATCTCCTCTACTTGTGTTGAGTGTTTGTTTACAAAGAAATAAACCAGCAGCTGTTTGTACTTTAGACCACTAAAAATAGATTAAGAACATTTTCCACAGCAAAATTCTTGCTTGGATTTAGAAAGATACATGGGGGAAATACCAACACTTATTGGGCTAATGGCTGCTGTAAAACTCCTGTTTACACTCAAAGAATAAAAAAAAAAGAGTGTTACTTGCTTCAGCTGTTTTAAGGAAGGTTTGTTGAGGAAAAGGTTTGGTCAAGAATGTTTGACCAAATGACTGACCAAATGCCCTCATTTTTTATCAGGCATTTAGGAAAAGATTTTAATTCAAGTCTTTTATTTTTGATGGTAGAAATGAGAATACATATAGATTCTAATTACTGATGGAGGAAAAAAAGATTATTTCTATATTTTGCTTACAAATTCATCAAAACTAACAGCTAATGGTAGAGTATTAGAATAATGAATTTATTATATGTGGTTCAGTCGATCAATCAAGGTTGACCACATTCGGTATTATATAGTCATTGTAAACTCCCCAGTGGTTTTATTAGCTGCATAGTATATGCTTCACCAGGGCTACATACTGGTCTCTTCAGGTTTGTCTAGAAGGAGGATAACTCTGACATATGAGGCCTGAGTTGTCCTCCTTCTAGACAAACCTTAAGAGACCAGTCTCCCCTACTATTTACTCATAGTTGGAAGTTTTAAATTCAGAGTTGTCCTTCTCCTAGATGAGATACTACTCAAGGCTATATAACTCACCCTGTCCTGCTATTTACACATAGCTGAAGGTAGGAAGAGATGGGTTCATACCTTTCCCCAAGAGTATTTGCACATAAGGGAATGTAACAAATTCAACTTGAATTCAAATTCAGCTCTCTGATTCCTCAATCCGAGCCACTATCCATCACTCCACATTGCCACCTTAGGTGGTTCAGTATATGATTCATCTGTCTGTGGTCCACTCAAAGAAAAAATCTTCCAATCAAGAATATTTCTTTTTCAACCTTTTATCAAAACCCATGGAATCAGTCATATGTTAGAATTTGTAATTTTTGTATCTTGAAATAGTATAGCTGACCACTCGTATTCAAGAATATCTGTCTACTGGGGCAGCTAGCCAATCCCTATTGCAGACACTTGCTCAGGCGCATTTGTGTTTATTCAACACGCACAAAGCCCACCTGTGGTTTATACTGCAACTATGCTGAGCAGACCTCAGTTACAGTTTCTGGAAAAGAGGATGTTATCTGGCATGATCAACAATTTGAACAAGGCCAGCATGCTCAAGCCCTCAGCCATGATGACTTGTGACTTCATGCTAGCACAGCTATTGATGGCCCCCAAGGGTTCCATCTACCCAATTTCACTCACAAGACTTGGGTCAACCCATGGTATGGTTTTCAGACACTTTCCAAAGGTGCCATACACTGAGACCGACCCCTCCAGTTCGATAACATCAGTAAGTCTCCTTCCTGACAAATTGACCATGGTGAGATTTGAACCCAGGACTCATGGTCAGAATGCAAACGTTCTAACCACTCGGCCATGGGCTTGAAGTAGCCAGTCATAAAATGTATATAATACATTGTATAGCTAGTTGCTCACCTTAAAATATGCCTGTCTGCTAGAGTGGCTACCTGATCCCTGTTGCAGACACCTGCTCAAGCATATTTGTGTTTGTTCAACAACCACAGAGCCAACCTGTGATTTATACTGTAAGTATGCCAAATTGACCTTAGTTACAATTGTTGAACACCACTTTCTGTTTTTGTCTACTTGTTCAATATACTCATATTTTAGTCACATATTTACTCTAAAGTAGTTTCAGTTGTTTAGATATTGCATATTACTGAGAATATTCTTTGCTAAACTCAGTTAAGTGCCATACATGATACACACTTGGAAAAGCATGTCTCTTTTGATTCAAGACTGAATAGGCAGAAGATTTTCCTATAGTAAGTTGCCATTTCTTTCTGTGGTAGACTGGTTGCCAACCAAGGCTATAGGACACAGTCAGTACTTCTGTTCAATCCATAGTTGAGGGGTGAAGAGATTTCCAAAGTTATATTTTAAAATATTGATTTTTAAAAACTTATGAAACATGAAAAATGTAGTTGCTGAAGATACTATATTTTATGCCAACCCCCACAACTTTTTCATGACTTACACAGTGTTAATTTAAAAAGTAATTTGGCTTTTGAAAATATTCAAAAACACCTAAAATTATTGAAAAATCAATCTGTTTTCATTCAAAAACAATTGATTTTAACAAGTTTCATCAGCTTATATATAGTTACATTAAAAAAAATTTGTTTTTTTACAAACTTATGAAAACATAAACATTGCATCAATTCTATTAAAAACAAATTGATTCTCAATAATTTTAAGGGTTTTCAAATGTTTTAAAACACCAAATTACATTTTAAAATAATATAGTTTAAGTTATCAAAAGTAATCGAAATTGGTGTATTTGTGCGTAATTGAATGTAATGAACCTAACTGGAATTTGAACTCGGTTTAGCAATTATCCATTACACCACAACACATAATGTATACAAAAAAATCTTCATATTCTTTTCACAAGAGAGATAACATTTTTTTTACAATTATATTCTCCCTGTACAAGGCCTAAGAGCTAATTGAGGTAGAGTGTTACAGAGTAAGAAGCACTGTCTCTGGGGATGTGTGTGGAAGATAATGGTTGACCCTAGACTTGAACAGGTTAAGATCATAGTGATAACAGAAGCATCCTCTTGAGAGCCAGTTACACAAAGCAACAGTTCATGGGAAGTAGCTGCTTGAGTAAGAGTTACATCTCAAATTGGAATTCCAACTCTCTTCAAAATGTAATGAATATTAATTGCTCAATATTGTATAGATGGCTATTTGTATTTGAGTATACCTGTCCCTCGGGAAGGCTAGCAGATCCCTTTTGCAGACACCTGCTCAAGCACATCTGTGTTCTGCTGTGGTTTATACAGCAACTATGCTGAGCATACGCAATGATAGTTTCATGAAAAGAACTCATAATCTGGTATGATCAACAGTTTGAACAAGGCCAGTGCATGCAAACCCTCGCTTATGATGACTTGTGACTTTGTGTGAGTACAACCATTGACAGCTTCTAAACATTTCCATCTACCAAATTTCACTTGCAAGAGTTGGGTCAATCTGTAGCATGATTTTCATGCAATTCCTAATGGTACTGCATGCTAGAATCATCTCCCCGGGCTGATATTATCATCACCTCCCTGATAAATGGTTAGATTTGAACACGGGCATCATAGTTAGAATGCTAACATTCTTACCACTCAGCTACATGCCCACTAAATACTCAGTATAAAAAATAAACTCACTACCCAAACTAGTTCAATAACTATTATTCTATGTTGAGAGGATATGCATGTGGTGTAATGAATAGTGGCTTCAAATTAGAAATCAAAGAGAAGTGTTCAAATTCTGGTTGGGTTCATTACATTCACTTATGTGCAAATAACCTTGGGAAAAGTATGACACCATCTCTGCCCACAGCTATGGGTTAAATAGTAGGACTTGTAACTTGAAAAATCATTATTATACTAAAAGAATTGTTAATGCAATATTCACTCACAAAAAAAATAAAGACATATTCTTAAAATCCAAAATATGTTTTGGTTTTAAATGACTCACAAAGGGTTGATAAACTGTAAAAAATACCCATGCTAAGACACCCAAGCTCAGATATTGTTACTTAAATAAATATTTTTCTATCATATTATTTGATTATATCTTGTTTATTCCAAGTGAAAATGAACATTACAAAATTTCTCCTAATTTCCACTGATATTCTTTTTTCTTTGACATTTAAATTATTTACAAGATTTATGACTGGATAATCGATATATAAAGGTTTATATATCAAGAACAATTTCTGTTAAAAAACAAAACTATAACAAAATGTAACAAGTTTTTGCATATGTTTCCTCCTTTAGGACTTCATTGGACTGGTTAAGATGATAAACTACATCCGGCAGCAAGGCCTCTGATCAGGAGGTTTTGAGGAGCGTGGAACCACCTCTTAATTGCTGGTGTTCCCAGCTCCATCCTGGCCCAGGGTAGTAGCACCTGTTATGGTGCTAACAGCTATGGGTAAATAGTTAACTCCCAAACTGGGGTTAAAACACTATGAAAGTGAAAAGAAAAATAGGTTTTAATATCAGAAAACATTGTAAAAAAATTATTACCAACAATAAATTTTTGAAGAAAATTATTACCAGCAATACAATTTTGAAAACAAAAATATTACCAGACATACATTTATGGAAAAAAATTTTACCAGCTATTCATTTGAAAAAAAAATTAACAGCAATAAAAATTTTGTTGGCATTAAATAACCCATTGAGATGTTGATATGCCACAAAACAAAACAAAACAAACTAAATCATTGGACTAAAGTGATGTTTATATTGATGTGACTACACATGAAGGAGAAGAGACAATGAGAATTTAAAATTTAAATTATTTTTTTTATAATTAATTTAATTAATACAAACTAAAATAATAAGTTAAAACTTGAAGGAGGAATTTACTCTATTACCTGTAATAATTACCTGCAATTAATTGCCACAAGGAGTACATAGATTTCAAAAACACAAAAGGGTTCTTTTACAAAACAATTCACTTTATTATTATTTTAGTTAAGGTCAGTTTAAAGAATAAATGAACAAGAAAAGACTTTGAAAGAAAAATAATTTACAGGTACTTTACCAATTCTTTGCACCAAACCAATTCTTTGCCCTTGAAAACTGAATAACGTAATCAATTTGAAACTAAATCATGGTGTACAATTATGCATAAATTTTTGCCCAAATTTGCTTCAATAACATCAATTAGCATTTGTCATTATTTGTGAGATGTGTTTTTGAACAAATTTGATTCAATCTTCAAAACGATGCATGAAGATGATTTAATAAAACAGTGCTCTACAAAGACTGCCCTGAAGCATTCATTTTCTTTTTATCAATGTCTTTAAAAAATTAAAAAAAAAAACAAAGTTTATTTGTTTTTGCTTTGCCCTAAAGTGATTCTTAATAGCGCCATTGATATCATTATCTGGTAATCTCTTTAATCACAATTCGCAAGTTGTTTGCATTTAGTAAATCAATAACAAAG